>JBBPBX010005548.1:45905-71717 GCA_038048925.1 Garcialebias charrua | reverse complement strand
AGTATATATTGTATACAGTATATATATAAATAAGTGGGAGTGGTGGCGCAGAGGTTAAACGGTGAGCTTGTGATTGGAAGGTCGCCGGTACTGACAACATCAAAAATGTGAGTGGGATAAGTGAAGCAGTCACACCTTCATCTGCCCCACTCTGGGCCCTTGAACAAGACCCTTAACCCCCACCATCTGCTCCCCCGGGAACCCTAGATATCAGCTCTCTGCTCCACACAGAGGGCAGTGGTAGCTCGGTGGTCTGTTGTTGTGTCAGGAAGGGCATCCGGCGTAAAAACAATTGCCAAGTCTTCATGCGACTAGTTCGCTGTGGCGACCCCTAACGCAGGGAGAAGCTGAAAGAAAAAAAGAAAAGAAAAATATACTGTATACACATTAAAAAAAAAAAAAGAAACTGTCCAGATGAACTGATTGAGAATGAGCGGATAATGTATGTATGTACAATTTTTTGAAAAGCAGGTACAACCTGCCAGTCTGCAACCTTTAGGATCAAAAGAGCCATTTCTGCCCCTTTGTTCACTAGATTAAATGTGTCCAGAGCTGCAAAACTCACTGCAGTTGTCAATTGGTGGCCCATGGCCCGCTTTAAGTTTGTTAGAGGGAGGTTTTCTGACCAGTAGGCGTTAAGTTATAAAACTAAAAACATCTAATGATTGTTAACATTTATTGATATTTTTCCATTTTGAGACAAAAGAAAAGAGTGGATTCCATCCATCCATCCATTATCTTTACTTGCTTTTTACTTTCTGGGTTGTGGGGGATCACTGGTGCTCATATCCAGGTTGCAAGTCTATCACAGAAGGCTGGATTCTTGTAAAATATATATATATTTTGTAAAACAAACTATGAACAGCAGGCTTATGTGTTGTTTTTTATTGTGGAGAAATTGAGTATCCTACTTTAAAGAAGAAGAAAAAAAGCATAAAGTTAAAGGAGTAGGCTATAATTTACTCTGTGTATTTGTACTAGTGTCCACATATTTGCAAAGGAAATGACAGAAAAACAGCTAAAACTATATTTTTTGTTGTGGGTACAACATCCCATAAAATTCAGTTTTATGTTAGTTTTGGTGCATTTGTACGTTCAAGAGCGAAATGGTTAGAGGAGGGTGAGCAAAATTCTAGCTATTTTTTTAAGCTAGAAAAACAACGACAAAATAAAAATAGTATAAATAGACTCTCTTCAAATGGTGGTATCATAGAAGATCCAAAAGAACTATCTAAAATGTGTGAAAACTTCTATAAAAAACTATATACCTCAACCATTTCACCTGCTCATATGAATGATTTCTTTAACAATCTAGGTAATATTAAGACAATTGGAGATTTCAAAAAATCAATTTGTGACTCTCCCATTACGCTTACAGAAATCTCAGAGGCTATTAAAAAACTTAAATTAAATAAATCTCCAGGTACTGATGGGCTAACTTCTGAATTTTACAAACTATTCACGGAAGAACTTGCTCCCTTTTTGCTGAATGTTTTTAGAGAAAGTATAGATAAAGAACAATTACCGTCCACTCTATGCCAAGGCTTAATTACACTCATCCCAAAACCACAAAAAGATGTATTAGTTTTAGATAACTGGCGCCCCATCACATTATTAAATAATGATTATAAAATTTTAGCATTATGTTTAGCAAATAAACTGAAAAAAGTACTTCATGATGTTATTGGGGAAACTCAAAATGGTTTTATGGCGGGAAGACACATAATTGATAATATAAGGCTTATCTTAGATTTATTAGACTACGCAGATTTAATATCTGAAAACAGTTTTATTCTCTTTCTTGACTTCCATAAAGCGTTTGACTCACTGGAACATGATTTTTTATTTAAAACTTTGGATCTGTTCGGTTTTGGTGAGCACTTTAAGAAATCAGTGCGCACCCTTTATGCTGGAGGCAATAGCTCAATTAAACTAGCTCATGGAACCTCTGGCAGATTTAACGTTGAGCGTGGAATTAGACAAGGTTGTCCAATTTCTCCATTTTTGTTTCTTCTTCCTATGGAGATTTTAGCACATTTCATTAAAAACAGCTGCATAAAAGGTATTCAGATTGCTGGTAGAGAAATATGTCTGAGCCAACTGGCAGATGACACAACTCTATTTCTAAAAGATTGCTCTCAAGTAAAGTGTGCTGTTGAGCTGCTTGGTGAATTTTCTGCAGCCTCAGGTCTCAACCTTAACTTATCTAAATGTGAATTACTCCCTATTAAAACATGTCATGACACAGAGATCTCAGGAATTCCAGTAAAACACAAAGTTAAATACCTTGGTATCTATATTATGAAAGAGGAGGACCAAAGATTAAGTGATAACTTTAATCCCCTTGTTACTGTAATTAATAAAAAATTCAATTTATGGGTACAGAGAGATTTATCCATCTCCGGTCGTGTATTACTTTCTAAGGCTGAAGGTCTCTCCAGTTTGGTTTATGCGACCTCTGCCCTTGAGGTTCCCAAGGACATCATTTCAAAAGTGGATAAAACATTGTTTGATTTTATTTGGAAAAAAAAGGTTCATCTAATCCGAAAAAATGTTATGATAAATAAGCTGTGCTCTGGTGGGTTTAATGTATTAGACTTACAGACTCTAAACTCCTCCTTTAAAATTAAATGGATCAAAAGATATCTCTTAAATCCAAACTCTTTGTGGAACTTCATTTCAACACATGTATTTGAAGCATTGGGTGGTCTATCTTTTATTTTAAGGTGTAATTACAACATTGACAAAATCCCGATCAAACTCTCCAATTTCCACAAACAGCTGTTTTTGTGCTGGACTCTGGTTCACAAACACAATTTCTCTCCACACAAATACTATATCTGGAATAACAAAGACATTTGTTTTAAACATAAATCTATTTTCTTTAAAAATTGGTTTGACAGAGGAATAGTTCATGTACATCAGTTATTCAACAAAGATGGCAACACTTACTCTTACAGTGAATTTTTAACAACGTATAACTTTCCAGTACTACCAAAAGAATTTGCAATTGTCTTTGATGCAATTCCATCTGGTGTGAAAATGTTGATGTCAAATCCTGTACAAAACAGCACGAACTATTTAACTGAAGAATTATTCATTGGTAACTCTGACCCTTTTTTAAGTGAAAAAACTAATAACAAATGTATTAGAGAATTAATAATTAGAGACAGCATTAGTAAACCTGCTTCTATATTCTTCTGGGATAATTTATTTAATGATATCTGTTGGAAAGATGTTTGGTTGTTACCTAGAAAATACTTTATAACTAATAAGATTCGAGAAGTGTCCCTAAAGATTCTGCATAAATGTTATCCTGTAAACTATATAATCTCCAAGTACCGTCCAAACGTAGACCCAATGTGTTCACTCTGCCACAGCTCTGAGGAGACCATCATCCATCTCTTCTGGGACTGTTCTCATACTCAGCTGTTCTGGAAAGACATTTTCATGTATGTAAATAGAAAGTTAGAAATTGACCTACCATTTGATGCTAAAACTATACTGTTTGGTTTCTTTTGTCCAAATATTTCAAGTGAGAAAGTTTTTGTTGTAAATTTAATACTACTCTTAGCCAAATTTTACATCCACAGCTGTAAATTCTCCTTGCTAAAACCTAGATTTATAGTGTTTTCTAATTATATTTCCTCTTACTTATCTACTTTAAAGTATTGTACTAATGCAAAAGCTTTAAAAACTAAAACAATCTGTAACGAATTTCTGTTGTAAGCTGCCCAAAACTCATTATTGTTTTTGTTTATGTGCCTTTATTCTCTTTTATGCTATGCATGCCTTAAGTCTCGAGCCTTGTTTGACATTGTAAGTTTTTTTTGTACTTGTTTTTTTTATAAATAAAAAAAAAAAAAAAAAAAATGTTAGTTTTGGTCAAAGCTTGAAAGAACCGCTGCGGAGGGACTAAAGAGCCACATGTGGCTCCAGAGCCGCAGGTTGCAGACCCCTGAGTCAAGCAACCCTCTCGAGCAACTTGCAACAGTGTTTCCATAGAAACGGGGGCGGGCGTTGTCTGTTAATTATCCAATCAGCTTCCGTTGTGAGGAACAGGTGATTTGATTGGCTAAAAAAATACTCGGCGTCTATTTGGTGTCCGAAGCCCGCCGGTTACAAAATAGTCAACTGAACGCACCACGATAGCTTTAGCCTTAATAATGAAGTCTGCAGTTCAGTTTGAATGGTCACGAAGTTGTGCTGCTGACACTACGCTCACACAGACCCGTTGAACTGAAGCCAGCAATAAGACCTTGCTCATTTATTTCCAAGCAGAACCGAGCGGGTGTGCTGGGAGTAGCGTTAGCATTAAGTTAGCAGCCTGACGATAGCTCTTGGGAGACGTTACCTTGTCAACTAACGTCAACTGAAGCTGCCTGCTGTCTGTCCTCACAGGAAATACAAACCGCGCACTAACCGAGGTACCGGTAGGTGTTTCTTTCATTAGATGCAAGTAACTCTCATTAAAGCAGTGCTCTTTGTTTAAAACGTCTCGATTATATCAGTCCCAGATGATAAAACATGTCGCTGTCGACTGCTGTGCAAACTGTGGCAAACCAAAGCATCTTGGATCAAAGGAAGACTTTTTCCGAGCTGCCTGAACTCTCCTGTGACCTTCTGGACGACGACTTTCACCTGAACAAGTCTTACCCATGCACTCAGAAATCAAAGTACCGCAAAAGCCTCATTGACTTGCAACGTCGTTATGTTTATTTTGACTCCCTGACAGGTAAGGCTATATGTTTTGTTTGTATGCCTCATAAAAACGAATGTATATGCTTTATATAAGCTTTTATGTTCAGCAAACTCTGTTGTTTGTGCACTAACCATGGGGTTGAAAGCAGGATCATTTTTGCCTGTAGATGAACATCTTGATGTTTGCTCCAACACAAGAAAAAAAAGCCATCTGCTTGGTCACACACTTCCTGGTTCCCAAGTTTCTACTCACTCCCTGCAACAGCAATCCACTGCATCAGAGACAGAAGATGGTTTTCTTAATCTTTTTATTTCTGGAGACTTTTGCCTGCTTGGATATCCAGCTGCCCTTAACCCAAACAAAGTAGTTCTTACTGTCTCCCATAAAACCAGAGAGGTAGTATACACCCACTAGCAGTACTGGTTATTAATACTTCAGTGATTATGCTTTTAAATGTGTCCCTTTTCATTTTTAACTTAGATATTGTCAGCAAATGACCAAGCAAGCAAACTGTTTGAGTGCTCTACTAAAGAACTGATTGGAAAGAAGCTTTCTTCAGTATTAAAGAAAACCAGTCAAGTCTTAGAAGAAGCGCTGGAAGAAGATTATCCACTAGCAAATGGACATGTTGCATCTGTTTCTGGAAAAGTGGTATGAAATAAACTATACTGTTTGTTTTCTATAAGTGTAATTCAGTTGTACGTCGGTAAAGAATCTATCATTTCCCACACATGTGCCAAAATATTAGTGTAAATGTGTTTTGTATTTATATTGAACTGTTGTGTTTTTGCAAGGTGGATGCTGTGAAATTATCTGGAGAGGTACCAGTATCTCTATGTGCATACAGACCGTCACAAAATGAAGACCACTGGTTTTTCATGTTGGAAAATGTAGAGAGGGTATTCGGACTTGTGAACTTTTCACAAGATGTAAGTACTGTACATCAATATTTACCGGTCCTCAGAGCTAATCCTCAGCTTTTAATTGATATGTTTTTAATTTATATTGAATATGTACATTTACTTTTGTTTTAGGGCTCCATCCTTAACTGTGACTGGGCATTTGCTCATTTCCATGGATACCACAACCCTGAGGACTTAAAAGGAGTATCTGTCTGGGAATTAATTCCCTCATTACATATTCCTCTCTATGGCCATGCTTTGTCTAAAGTAAGCACACTGTACTGAGTCACTCATCAGATTTATGCTTTAACCTTTGCTTTACATTGTTTTCCATTGTGCTTTTTATATGTTTAAGAAGGATGCAGGAAATAAATTGTTGCTCGTTTTTTCTTTAATCCTGTGCATTATGTAATTCTGTCATCTTTGATTTTACTTTTTTGTTTTATTTTCTAGACTTTGAGGGTTCAGAGAGTGCATGGGAAAAGCAGAAATGGTGCATCAGTCCCACTCTGTGTAAAACTTCAGAGGGCAGCTCTATGTGGAAAACCACAGCACAAAAACAGTAGGTTGCACCTTCAAAAAGGACTGTATTGAACTTGCAAATGAGAACAAAAAATGCAAAGCTCCCCTCTTGTGTCCCCAAAATACCACAGGGGAACTTCAAATCCTGAGAACATTGTTTTAAAACTTAGTAAAGTGACGCCAACTATGGAATTTTAAACCTGCTAAATAATATGTTAAGAAAAGTAATAACTGACTATGCTGCACTATTTATTGTGAAAGCCCTCTGAAAATGTTGCATCATATAACTCCAGACTTGATATTATAACCGTGAAAAACATCAAATGTAAAGTAGTTTAGACAAAAGTGAAATCGGTTGAAAAGTTACCGTAGGTGTATGTTTCTCAGTTGGTTGTATTGTAGCATATTTAGAAAGGGAAACATAAAAAATATATACAGTATTGGAAATTCAGCAATTTATACCCTGATGCATGCTCAATAATCCGTTTCTACAGTTTTGTTTTGTTTTTTGAATGTCCAGAGGACCAGACTTAGCTTTTTTAGATCAACAATTTATAGTTTCTGAAATGGCAACATTAGTATATAATATGGTATACAAGTTAAAGAGGGACTAGGGACCACTTAAATGCTCAGCAGTAAGAAACCTGTGATAGTGCTACTCGATGTTAAACTTTCTTTAACTCAACTTTTACAGACTTCATCGTCCATTCGCCCAGCCCAGCTCTGGAATACTCTGGAACAGTCTGGGTGTTTTGCCCTATGAGCAGCCTTCTTCTCCTACATCCGGATGGCTCCATCTTCAGCATCCACAACCATCTGGCCCTCACTCTGTTTGGGTACAGCAAGGATGAGCTACTGGGAAAGGTTAGCCAACCTGGCCAGCTAAAGAAGGCTGCTCAGACAGAGCAACCCTTCAATTTATACTGCTGCTGCTTTTCATCAACAGAATATCACTTTCCTGATGCCTGGTTTCTTTGCATGGATGTCTGACCCTGACAACAAGGAAAACCTAGTTTCTGATTCTTGTGCAGAGGTGGGCAAAAGCCCAGTTGTATCTAAAATATTAGGAGTTACAGGTGAGCATAAAATATTAGGAGTTACAGGTGAGCAATTTTGTCTTTCTGTCATGTTACTGTAAATGTTATAAGACAATACATGTTTGAGAAGCTGTAATGGGCATATGGGTGTGTTAAAACAATGTTTTTATAAATATTTATAGAAATTGTTATTTTATAACAATGCTGCTTATTATTTCGTAAAATTTGTGAGTGTTTTTATTTATTTATATGTAATATGTAAAGCGGTGTTTAATTACACTGTGCATGGGTTAGTTATTTTCTTGCTTTTCTTAACCTTAGACCCTTCGTCTCTTTTGGCCGGCGACATGGCCATGGTGCAGCAGGCTATCCTGGGACGGACCTCAACAGGAAGAGGCAGGATCTTCACTGGAACCAGTACCAGACTGGATAAACATGGCAGCGCTCTGTCTACCCTTTCACTTCCTGCTTTTACCTCCACACATTTGGTCATGTAAGTCAATGAGCACTGTGTGCTTTGATTCTCAAGACGCTTTTGCAGAACCCATTAGGATTTTTTCCCACAGAGTAACAAACTTAGCAGATACCAGAATAAATTGTAAGCATTAATTGTTGTTTACTCTTAGATACTAAAAAGGCAACTTCTACAGCATCGAGACAACATCTAAAAGCACTGCACTGAATGTATATTTAATGAGTTTTGCAGTGAATCTGGACTCTGAGCAGCTCCATTGTTAAACCTGAAATTGACTCTCTCATTCTCTGCCATTTAAATCTACTCTTAGTTTATTTTTGTTTTGGCTCATTGTTAATATGAACAAGAGTTGTTTCACTTCTTGAACGAGAAATCAAAATCACATCCTCCAACTATATATATACCAATGTGAATTTAATTTTAAAAAAGTGTAAATTAAAATTACTGGTAAATGAAATGTCCTTTTTTGCCATCTGTTGTGGAAATAATGCCACTGCTATAACTATAATATAAATTAATGGTTTAACTGTTAATTTATATTACAGTGATTTATAACGGTAAGACCATTTAGGCACTTAGTTAATGAGTGGACAGTCCTTATGGCTTTAAAAGAATGCATGTTTTCAGAATGGAAATACATTTATGTTCAGTGTATGTCTACAAAAATATACATCTGTAAACATGTTCATTTCAATTCAGTTTATTTATATAGTGCCAAATCAAAACATATGTTGTCTCGGAGCACTGTACAAAGTACAAAACATACCTGACAAGACCTTTTTTTGTGTGGTCTTACAAGTTTTTTTTTTTTTGTACAACACTACATTCACACTGCAGGTAAATGCAGCCCAAATCCATTTTTTTTTTCTCATTTTATCTTGGAACTTCTCTCATATTCGACTACAGAACAGAAGCCCAGATGCGTTGTCCGTTTTCTTTGCCATGTCCTGGATGAATGAGGTTTCACTGCAGCAATACACTTGCAGTTGGTGCCAGACCGTATCGATACTAACGTGATGGGATCGATACTTGAGTTTCTACCTTCGGTACATTGCTCCGTTCCCAAAAAAATATTATTCACCGGAGGAGCCAGGAGAGGCTAGATTACCGGTAAAAGGAAACAAGGCTAGATTACCGGTAAAAGGAAACAAAAAACCAAACAAGCATGTCTGATAATAATTTCATCCGTTCTAACACAACAACTTCAGAATCGATGCACACTTGCTTTCATGTGTGTCGTCCCTATTTACTTCCTTAAACACAGCTTGCTGTGTGGGATGTCACATCATCTTCTGCGCATGCAGATCACATCAGGGCCATAGAAAATTCACACAAGAGTTTGATGGCGGCCACATTTAATTTATGTGAATGACCACACACACATCAAATCTGAGCAAAAATTTGGAATTGATTATTATGACCTGCAGTATGAACATGGTAGTCACCATTACATTTTCATGACTGATGCTTATAGTAGAGCTGATAAATACTGTAGTACTTTATTGGTTATTAATCTTCTTCGTTTTAATTTTCTTATTCCTCCGTAGATTAACTTTATCTTTTTGTATTTGACTTTGTTTAATCGGCAGCAGGAATTAAAACATCCACCTTTTCCACAGGGCTAACGATACCACAGAGCTGATTGAGGAGGCAGCCCATGCAGCTCAGGATGGTGCAGAAACCACTCAGGCACTCCTCGGGACATTTGCCTTGGTGGA
Source organism: Garcialebias charrua (assembly GCA_038048925.1). Lineage (NCBI taxonomy): Eukaryota > Metazoa > Chordata > Actinopteri > Cyprinodontiformes > Rivulidae > Garcialebias > Garcialebias charrua. The sequence goes on along the minus strand of JBBPBX010005548.1, from coordinate 62,361 downwards.
GCCTCCAGATGAAGACGCCTGCTGTGTGGTTTCCACTGAACCATCCCTCTACAGCAGAGACAAGCAGCTGGGCAATGTGGCTCCGAAAAATAACACACCTGCTACAGACCTTATCCCTGGTGTGGTTTTGAGCTTTGTCTTTCCTTTTAAATTAGTTTGCAGTTGTTTAACTTAAATATTTATACATGTTTAAAAAATAAAAAAAAGCTTTATTGAGGATTAAGTATTTTCCACACTTATTGTCTTTTGTAGACACTACTGGTCAGAATGGCTGTGCTGTTAATAAGGCAGGTTGTAGCTGTACTGATGCAGGAAAAGAGCATCACTCCTGTGCCTCTCTGTTCCAATACTCAAGCTTTGAGGTCATCTCATTGGGGAGCAGGTGAGGAGATGGTGCTTCCACTGCTTTGCTCCAGTAAAGTCCCAGAAGTGTCTAACTTGGCCCGTTGAGATGGGACAGAAAACCTCAAACATTATTCAGCAATGTTCACATTTTTCACATTAATATTGACTGGTTGTGCTAACTCTAAAAATATTTGTAACTGGTTTATTGAAACTCTTTCCCAGATCATCCTCCCCTGGCTTCTCTGAACGGTTTGCTGGTAGGGCTTGTCCTGATCCGGCCCAAGCAGAGGACTTTAATTCAGTGCATGTGGTGGACTCGGCAAGTTATTTTCTGGACATCAACAGCGATGGAGATGTAGTTACCCGAGCACTAGAAGAGCTAGATCTAAGTGAAAGCGCACAGCTGCTCGGCACTGGAGGGTATAACAGTGACAGTAACTACTCCAGGATATCTTGTGATACAGCTGAACTCTTACAAACACCCTTCCCATATGTGGCAGAGTCTGACCGTGAGCCTGAGACGCCTCCCCCCTCTGTGGAGGTACAGGATTTTTCAGCTCAGGAGCAGGATCACTGGGCTGCTCTGTCTGTTATTCATAAAGCTAAGAGTCAGGAGAGCTCAGTACAAGTGAATAGTGCTTCTCAGTCACGTGCCACATCAACGCCTAAGAAACAACAGGTGAAGCGGCGCATCCCGTCTTCCAACACTACACGGATATTGGAAGGACGAGTTGAAGGAAGTGGCTACCACAGAGACGGCACAAGAGTAGGTCAGTAATAAAAAATTTAATGTTGGGATATTTTGATATATAACATTTGCAAATACAATACCAAGAATTGCTTCTTTTTTTTCTCTAGATGTGCAGTGTGATGTGTGCAGGACCAGCCTACCTGATGGAAGCTTCATGTTCTGTCTGTGGATTAAAAGTTCTGGCCAGCAGGTGGCGTTGTTGCAAACAGATCCATCTCTCCGTCACCAATCAGGAGCCACTCCAGGAAAGGTCAGTGGAAGTTCAGATCCTAAGTTTTAAGTTAGTATGGTTCATTCTCACTCTTTAATAAACAGTGTACTGTATATGACATCTTCTTGTAGTTTCAGCAATTTTCCCCCTTTCATTCTTTCATTAGAGGCTTGGTGAGAACGGTCATGGGGAAGCGTTGCGCTCTACTATGGATCTTGAGCATTCTCAAGCCTGTGACGGGCAGTTTGTAGAAGACTATCAGCCGCTCAGAGCTGTGGGTAAAGGAGCCTTTGGTTTTGTCTGGAAGGCAACAAGACGCTTTGATGGACAAGAAGTAAGATGCATTGATTTGATTTATGTCAATTAATGCTGCATAATTTTCAAGTTGTAAATTTCAGTGAGAATAAAATTGTGATATCGCATCTTGACCAACTAAAAAAATCTGCAGGTATTAGTAAAGTTCATCAGCAAGACCAGAATAGTGAGTGACTGCTGGGTAGATGACCCCATGTTGGGCAAAGTGAGCCAGGAGATTGCCATACTGACACGAGTGCAGCACCATAATATTGTCAAGGTAACTGCCTTGTTGCTTCAAAGCTCTTAAGTCATAAGGTTTCAGAATCATTTGTGCATAATGCAAAATGTCTTTATTCTTCATCAATGTTTATTTTGCACCAGGTGCTGGAGGTGTTTGAAAATGGAAGTTACTTCCAGATGGTGATGGAGAAACATGGACATGGTTTGGACCTTTTTGAATTTATCGACATGCAGCCGAGGCTGGACGAGCCCCTGGCCAGCTATATCTTCAGACAGGTATGAATATCAAAATACATTTCAGATGATAGGAGAATCTGGCATTAACCAGAGGTGCTGTTTTATTTATGTATTTTTCAGATTGTGGCAGCTGTGTTCTACTTAAGGGACAAGAACATCATTCACAGGGACATAAAGGATGAGAACATCATAATCGACAAGTGTTTTCACATTCGGCTGATAGATTTTGGCTCTGCTGCCATATTGGCTCCTGGAAAGCTCTTTTATAATTTCTGTGGCACATTGGAGTACTGTTCCCCAGAAGTGCTTCAGGGATATCCGTGAGTATTTATTCCCTGTTTAAAACAAATTTGCTATCCACTTTAAAAGAATGCAAGTTGGATGAAAGAAACAAGTACTTGTTCCTTTTTTGTTTCCTCTTTATAAAGACATGAGGAAATAACACTCATTAGAACAAAATGTGTTCAATAAAAGCATCAGAGTAAAGAATAAAGACCTAAAGTAAAATAAATAACACATTTACACTTCATAACAAGAATGATTTAAACTGGTAACAAAGTTTACATTTGTAATGGACTCTGCCAACAGTAAGCTGGTTTATATGTGTATTCTGAGGACATTTAAAAATTGAGGAGCAGCTCTAATTTGTATAAATCAGAGACCCCAGGTGGTTGATTAAAACCGTACACAGCTGAGAGGCTGTCACCGAGGACAAAGTAGAGAATCATCCTCCGTTTTATCTAGTTTAAAAATAAGATAAAATTTCATTAAAACGGAAAAGGCCACCAAGATGAATTACTCTGTCACTGTCTTTCCCACCTCAACCCCCACTGGCTGCTCGCGGCATTTTCTGTGCCAAGAGGAGTAAGAAGTGGGCATATATTAGACCTGCATGCTTTAGCTAGATTTGTAACTAACCTAATAAGCTTCATAATACATACCTAATGGTATGACACAGATATCAATCCACATACTAGTTAAAAAGCTGTTCACAAACGCTAATTTAACTGTTGCTGAAAAGCTGACAACTAATCTGTAGGCATATTTTGATTTTTTGTTGCTCTTTTTTTTTCCTTCTAGCTATGAAGGTCCAGAGCTGGAAATGTGGTCTCTTGGAGTTTTGCTCTACACTCTGCTGTTCAGTGAGAACCCTTTCTGTGACGTGGGTGAAATTCTGGATGCCAAACTAAAGCCTCCATTCCCCTTGTCTCTAGGTTTGTCATTTTGTTTGCTGCTTACATGTTTGTTCTGTTTGATTATTATTTTTTTCCGTCAGTCCAGTCATGTACATTTTCTATGTACTCTTTCAGACTTGCATGGATTGTTGTGTGGTCTGCTGCACCCTGTTCCCACAAAGAGGATGACCTTAGACCAGCTGTTGTTGCAGTCCTGGATTAGCCAGCCCATTTCTCTTGCAGAGTACAGCTGGTCTGAGGTGGTTCCTGCAACTCGGAGCTTCTGTGAGTTTTCCTCAGCACAACAGTTGTAATTAACAATGTCATACCATGATTTAAAGTACTGAGGGCCCTCTCCTTCTAACAGGCTCATCACACCATCATGTGTCCAGTTCTAATGGCTACATCAGATCTGACTTGTTCCCAGATCAAGGAGATGAGTCACTGCCTGAAGAGGAAGAGGGTAGTGATGAGAGCTTGGCTTTGCAAAATGAGCTTCAGAAATGCCTCCAGATGACTGAAGATTTAATTTAAAGAGGCAAAAGACTAATTGATCATCAGAAACATGATCTGTAGCAGCACTGAAGGATGAGAGTACAATACCAGTAATACAAGTTAGAAAACGTAAAAACAATCTTAAGTCTGTCGTCAAGACCAAGTTATTTGCAGACGAATGATGTGACTTTGTAGCTTGTCAGCTTATCAAATGTTTATTTTTTAAATACAAACAGAGGAAGTCAAAATATTTTGATTTATCTGTAGACTTTTTATTCTCTTTTTTTATTTGAGGATTTTTTTAAAACTCCAACATAATGCTAATGAATGGTAAGAATTTATTTTTGTTGAATAGCTATTCAGAAATGTAGCTCTGTCTTGTATATTTTAATAACATGTAAGTCAATTTTAAAATTTTTATATTTATTATTTTACATCAATAAATATCTTACCACAAACATTTGTTTTTGTTTGAATATGAAGGAATAAATTCTCACAAAGAGCTACAGCGTGATTGATAGTTCACATGAATGCATTTTGTTTTTGAATTTACAGTTTGCTAGCAGACAATACAGTAAACTGACACTTAAAGGGTAATTACCATTAAATACATGATTACTTATAACATTTAAATTAGAGCTGCTTTGCCAGTTCAAAATTTTCAATGAATATGTAAGTAAATAATTTATCAAGATTTTAAAAAAAAAAAAAAAATTGTCTTTCTTTTTGTGGGTTTTCTCTTTGTGAACAAATCTGTAGTGATTTTTCAGCTGGTTGTCAATGTGATAATTAATTTCATGACAACTTTTTTTTTGTTCTGGAAATAATATTGAACTATTACTGGATTTATTGATGGAGTTTGAAAATTAACAAATTATCATTAAATCTGGATAAAACATACTATATGATAGTAATAAAAATAAATCGATATTCCATTTTTAATCGAGGACTCAGTGATTCGGAGAGTCAATGAGGTAAAATTATTGGGTGGTGTTATTGATGATAATCTATCATGGAAACAACATATAAATTTGGTTAAAACAAATATCTAAATCAATTGCAGTTATCTACTAAACGATAAAGCATTGTATCTTGTATAATTCAATGACTGTGCCACATTTGATTTATTGTGTTAATATAGGGAAAAGCATGTAAAAGCAGCACAATGCCTATTTTTATTTTGCAGAAAAAATTTGTAAGAATTATAACAAGAAAACATTACTGTCACCCATCTAGTGAATTATTTTCTCAGATGGGATTACTGAAATTTTATGATTTGGTGGATTATAACATTTTGTTACTTATGTATAGAGCTCATAAAAATGCACTACTGTACCGTCAAATATCCAAATGTATTTTGTGAAAAGATCAGGCTGCTACAACAATCTCAAGGGAAAAGATACACCGGTACATGTATTTGTGAAACCGTAATTTAGAACAAGTTTGAAGGGAAGAACTACCGTAGTTCAGGGTGTAGGATTGTGGAATAATTTTATGACAGAAATTAAGGAAGTCAAATCAATTCCTGTCTTTCAGAAACTTGTCAAAGTTGAATTGTTAAACAAATGTAAATGAATGAAATTGAGTAATACCGGTAGTTTAAATGAGTTATTTACTTATTTTGTTATTATGGAACAATATTGAATTATCTAAAAAAGCTAAATCTGGTCCTCTGGACATTCAAAAAACAAAACGAAGTTTTTGTTTTTTGAATGTCCAGAGGACCTAGCTTTTTTAGATTTTTCTACCTGGATTATTGAGCATGCATCAGGGGATGTTTGAATTAGTTAAATAAGGAGCAGATTTAACAAGATATTTTATTCATCTGCTACCTTTCATTTTATACTTTTTCTTTTCATTTCATGTGTAATTTGTTGTATTTTCATTATTGTAAAATGAATAAACTTAATAAAATAAAATAAAAAAATTCAGTCACTTTTTAAAATCAAGTCCAAAATTTAATATTAGTGACAAGAAAAGTATGCAGCTCAAGAAATAAACAATGAATCTCGTTTTTTTCCTTCTATTTTGACCTAAAACACTTCAGCGCCTACACAACTTTCAACACAAGCGGACATTTTTATTGTAGTTTCTAGCCGGAGCATAATACGAGCCGAACCAACATGGCTACCCGTCTAATACATCCGGTAAGTTTGAACGTTATAAAATGTGACGAAGTATTGACCTATTTTCTGCTAAATTAACTTACCTAGTCACGTAATTCAATATATTTAACAGAAATACGAAAGAATGACGAAAATCCAGTTATCTGTTTACATTTTGTCTTCTCTTAAACGACTCCTCAAGGTTCCGAGACTAACGTAAAGGAATTAAAAAAATTTCCCCTCATGTTTAAAGACTGATTTTTCTTCCACAGCTTCTGTGGACTGTAAAAAATGCCACCTCACCATTCAGTTGTGGCTACTTTAGGAGATGCCACCTCCAGTTTTCATGGCTCGGCTGCAGATTTTTATCCTCCGACGACCAGACTCCTTCACAATCAACTCAACACAACCAGATTATTCCTTCACATCAACCTGAAACCAAGCTGTCCGTCAGCTCACTGCTTGATATGGGATTCACAGACTCGCAGGCCAAGCATTTGTACGACTCCGTGTCTGGTATCAAGGGAAGAAAGTCTGGCAAACAAGTTTTATCAACACTCACAGGGTTGTTCGTCCTGGGCCTCAACCCCAGCAGTGTGCAGCACCTTCTGGACAAGTGTCCTGAACTTTACACTGTTAAAGACACACAGCTTCAGCAGCGCATAGCCCTCCTGCGGAAGTTAGGTCTGGGTGAAGGTGAGGTCATTTTCAGAACACAATAAAGGTTTAGTTAAGGGGTTAGTACCGGTATGTGTATCAAACTTGTGTTTTTTCTCATGAAATCGTAGGAAGTCTTCAGAGGGTGGTGGTCCATTACCCAAAGATCTTGACCGTGCCTGTGAAATCAGTGAAAAGTGCCGTGCAGTTTCTCAGAGAGAAGTGTCTCTTTACCACCCAGCAGATCAAAGACATCCTCAGAGACAGTCCATCTGTAGTACTGGAGGATCAAGATCAGCTGGAGTACAAGTTCCAGGTTAGCAAGCAAAGTGATTTTATAAATAAATACAAGCAAAAACATATTTATTAGTTAAAAACATGCACATTTTCTCTATCCAGATGTCATGCTTAAAGCAGAAACACAATTTAAGCTTGTTTGTAGAGATGTCACAGAGAAGGTCACCAGATCAAATCCAGGCCGGGGATATTTCTGAATTATTTCTGAGTATGCATGTTCTTTTCATGCAGCAGTGGTTTTTTTTTCTAGGTACCGTACTCCGGTTTCCTTCCATAGACGAAAAACATTAGGCTAGTTAACAACTGTGTGAGTGAAAGTGTGACTGGTTGTTTGTCTCGTTTCTCTCTGGCCCTGTGATGGACTTGTGACCTGTCCAGGGTGCTCTCTGCCTCTCACACAGTGACTGCTGGATATGGGCACCAGTGACCCTTGCAACCCGAAAAGAAGCGGGTAAAGATGATGAATAGTATGGATAATGGATGGCTGGATAGATGGAACATTCTTCCCTAGCTGTTAAAAAAAGTTCTCACTTGATCTGAGTTTTACTGTACCGGTAGGTTAATTCAGATTTACTGACTTCCTCAAAACACGATTAAACATCGTGATTAAGGATGCAGTCATAAAAGTCTATAACCAGCAACTTGTGTCCTATTGAATTCATTAATGCAGTTTTTCATCGTGGAGTGGTGTCTAATAACAGAGTTTCTAACAACCCTGGAATTTAGAGAAAACCTGGAAAATTACTTTTGCATTTCCCAGACAGGAAAAACTCAGGGAAGTAGAAGATTCATTCAACCTTTATTTAGTCAGGTAAATCTTATTGAACCTCATGGGCTCATTTACGAAAGCGACCTGCTAAAACTAAAGAACGATGAACAGCAATGGTAGAATTTCCTTAAACAATAAATAAATAAAGATCTGCTGATTAAAAATGTATCTTTCTGAGATTTTGACATACAGTATGCATGTATTAATGCTAATATTCTAGTATCATTGAGTCCATATTCTGCTTCTACAGTGTACATAGTACATGTATCTATCTTTACTGAGTAAGGATTATGGTATCGTTTTAGTTTCTGGTGTTATACAATTTATTATTAAGAATGATTGTCATTTGCATGCACTTTAGGCTACAGTACTTACTGTTATCTCAGAATGGGAGTCTGCCACTAAGCTCTGAGCATTTTATGTGACTGAAATACCTCCTGGAATTTCAGGATTTACTCGGAAATGTATTTTCATGAAATACTGTGAACCCTACCACCACATTGTGCAAAGAAATGCAATACTCTGTCACTTATCTTGTGTAACACACAACTTTAATGTTGCTGCCAAAGAGTTTGTGTTGTTTGGAACATTGTAGCAGTGCTCTATCTGATGGCAGATGTGTCTCTGAATGGAATACAACATGTGTGACTCTTTCTGCGTGTTTCTAAGAGTGCATTTGAAACTTTGTCTCCGCAGTACGTCTACTTCCGAATGGGTGTCAAACAAAAAGAGATGGTGAAGTGCAGGTTGTATCGTTACGCTTTGGAGGATGTGCGCAATCGACACACTTTCTTGGAACGACGTGGCTTGTACGAGACCCCAGACAAAAAAGGACAAACTACCATTATCAATCCCAAGCTGGAGAGTATACTAAACGTGGACCAGGACACGTTTGTCACAAGTGTCGCTGGCGCGTCGAAAGAGGAGTTTGACGTTTTTCAGAAACTACTGGCAAGAAAATGGAAGGAAGAAGAGTTCGAACACAGCAGGGTCGAAGCACAAAGTGATGATGAAGAAAGTGATGGTGATTATGATGATTATGATGAGGAGGAGGAGATTGAAGGAAACGGTGGATATCAGAAAAGAAAAAAGAAATATGGTGCTAAAAGAACATATTAAAAGTAAAATGTGTTCTTGGAGAAAGTAAAACGTCTATAACCCTAGCTGTAAAAAAGCTGGGACATTGTGTAAAACATGAATAAAAAATTCAGTGATTTGCAGATGACAGAAAACCGTATTTTATTTACATTGGAACATACTAAACCTATCCGATATTTAACTTAAAAATACGTCAATTTTTAATTTGATGCAGCAACACCTCACAACTACAGTATTGGGACAGGCCCAGGTTTATTACTGCATCCACTTTCCTTAACATCAGTCTGTAAACATCTAGTTCCTGAAGAGATCAGCTGCTGGAGTTTTGGAGAATATTGTCCCATTCGTGTCTGATGTAAGATTCTAGCTGTTCGACAGTCCTGGGTCATCTTTGCTGAATTTTTTTTGTTCCATTGTTTGCTTATGTAAACCATATAGACAACAATTTAAGCAAACTCAACAACTACAGTACTCCCAGATGTGTGAGTAGTTGTTGCGTTTGTCTAAGTAGCATCAACAGGATGTAAGGTGACGTCAGAGAGAGGTTGCACCAACACATGCAAACTATATATGACCCACGAGTGAAGTGTGAGCAATGCAGTCCACTGTCAAATCTTTCCTCGTACCAGCTGCAGTAAAAATCAACTCACTCTGTCCTAATTTTTTCTCAGGACAAACTTAAATGTCTTTTTTTTTTTTTAAAGCCAAATCAGATTCAAAACTTACAGCAGAAAATTGTAAAAGACAGCAGCAGGATGAGCTCTTAAAAACATGAAAAGCTCCACCTCGTTACTATGTGACGGCCAAGTAGCTGCAGCTTTCTGCATCTCAGTCTTATCGCTGAGTCAACAAAAGAGTGCATCGGATAAAAACTGCGAATGAGAGAAGTTGAACGACCATCGATTTTTGCAACGGAGCACTTCACGTCTTGGAAATCAGGTAAGATCAATTTGCTCAATCAATATTAGATCTGCTTATTTTTGCAAAGATGAAGGGATTTTTGTTATTGTATTACATGACTTTTGTAAAGATTAAAGCTCTATCAAACAAATAAACCATTTTATAGATATCTACAATATTTTTTTAATTTGGACAGACGTGATATATGTTTGCAAAATACCATGTGTGAAGCGTGGTACTAGCATTTTTTTATCATGCTTACATTGTTTCTCTTTGAATTTAGCATTCAAAATAATTTGCCACTCAATTCATAAATGTCACATTTACCAGACAGATACAAATACAGTACTTTATATTAGACGTGCTTGTTCAGTGGCTGTTTACTCTTTAAAAAATGTGGGGATTTTTTTTTTCATGCTTTTCTTGGGAAATACAAAGTACAAAGTCGCTGGACTTTTATTTTTCACATTTGAATCCTGGCAGCACGACACTGGCCACTCATTTTAATAATCACCTGCAGTAAAAAAAAAAGTTTCATGTCACCGATGATGTATGACTGATATACAATACAAGCTACAGATATGCAGCTGCTTTTTTCATAAATGTTGGTAAGTTTTTTTAAATGCAGGAGATGCTTTAGGATTCTGTAATAATCAGGATATGTTGGTCCAGGTGTAGGTGTCAGGAATGAGTAAAAAAAAAAGAAACACCAACCACTTTACAGTATCTTTTTCACCAGGGATGGATTGTGTCTTACCTCTTAGTCCCAAACTGAGTCAGAGAATCAGTGATTAGGTCTAAAACAAACCTCAATGGAAAAATGCAAAGGCATTGGAGCTGATGACATCCACTACTGGTGTTTAATGTGCATCACCTTTGGACCCTCAGGCTTCACTTCATCCGAAACCATAAACAACATAGCCACAAATGACACAGGAGTGTGGTGGAAAATCATTGTCTATTTACACACTGAAATAAAACCTGAAAGCTCTGTGCAAAAACAACACAAGTTCATCTGAGAGGGACAGAAAGATCTTGGGCTCCCTGTTTAAATGAGAAATACTATTAAAAGCCAACATTTGTGATCAGTTAGGGCTCAGAAGTGGTGGCTTGCATATTTAAAGATACCATTACTGCATAAGAGTGTTTGTGTCAGGTTTCTCCTGTAACACTGTAACAAATTGTATCCTCAGCTCTCAAAAATAAAAAATAAAGTAATATTGTTGATATGCCACATTATCCTGGTGATAAAGTGAAAAATACCACCCAGATACGCAGATTGGACTTGTGTACTAGCTCTGAATCTCTGGTTACTCTGTGCTACTGCTATTATGCTTTTTTTTTTTCCTTTACTCTATGCTGACCTTTCCCATTTCTTTTTGCAATATGTTGCACGAATAACAAACGATGCATATGTGTGCATTGGACTGCATGAGACCTACATTTTGAAGATGCACTCAGCTCACAGTAATTTATGGTGTTTTTCTTTTCCCAGGACACTGCTGGAGGAAGTAGAGAGCGCATCATAAAACACACCTGCCATCCACCTGTGATTTTCTCCCGATACAGTCAAAAGCACAATGGCATCATCTGTACTCATTTCAAACCTCACACACGAGTGGGTTGAGACCATGAAACGGTGGCACCTGGAGCTGTTCTGCATCCCTACTGTTGTCATCACTCTAGCCACTTTCCTGGTCAACCCTGTCCTCCTGATGTGTATCTTTCTGTCCCGGAGCCTGCGCCAGGAGACCCGCTACTTGCTGGTGGCCAACACCCTGACGGCAGACATGATCTTCCTCATCTTCAATTTGATCACACTGATCGGCAACGCTGCGGGAGCTCAGATACCGTGGATCGTTTGCGAGCTCCTCTCAGCGGTCCTCGTCACCGCTTACTGCTGTGCCATCCTCACCGTCACCCTGATGGTGGTCGACACCTTCGCCGCTGTCCGCTGGCCTCTTTACTACCACGACTTTCTCTCACCTGCCCGCACCAACTGCACCCTGGTGGGGTTGTGGGTGCTGTCAGCCATTTACCCTTTCACCTTAATGATCATTGTGAAGAAAGATTGGGGCAGTTATGAAAAAGTGCCCATTTGTCTGGCTCTCATCTCCCTTGGTTTCCTTCAGGTCAAAAACATCGGGGCGATCTACTTGTATTTCTTTGTTACGGCTCTAGTCTGTGCCTTCCTCATTTTTTACTGCTACATTCGACTGTACATGGTCACAAGGACGCAGGGGATCTGGCACAGCCGTTTCTCCAGGGCTCGGGTCACCGTGCTGTCCCACGGGGTTCTTCTCCTGCTTTACTTTGCCCCTGGGTTTGTCTTCATCCTGGAGCTCTTCGTGTTCCAGCGGGAAGGCGTAAGTCAGGATGTTCGAGTGTGGATCAGCACGGTCAATGCTTGTGTCTTCATGTTGCTGCCCCGGGCGTTTGCTCCTTACCTGTATGGACTAAGGTACAGGGAGATCGCTGAATCTCTAATTGCACTTCTGCCTCGCCACAAGAGACTGCGCCAGATAAACTTATCATGAAGGTTTCTAAAAACTGCCTAATTCATACTATTGCCTGTTCTCATTGGAAATGCACTGTGGTGGACCCTTTTTTTGGGGTGTAATATTCATCAAAGTCAATGACGTCTTTTGTCTAATTCTGAAAAAAATAATCCATTAACAGTTTAAGTTTGTTTCCTGTTGAAAAGTTTTATGGTTGGAAAATGGTCACTTGCATCATGTTATGAATGTATTTGTAATTGTTGCATGCTATGACTACAGAGAAATGTACTTGCAAGTAGAAATAAAACCATCCGGTTTCCTGTATGTGTCACGTTTTTGTGTTTTGTTCGTTTGAAATACTTCTAAAAAAGTTAAGTCTGGTCCTCGGGACATTCAAAAAACAAAACAAAAACAAAATTGTAGAGACGTTTCGTCTTTCCTCCGAAAGACTTCTTCAGAGGACCAGACTTAACTATTTTTAGATTTTTCTACCTGGATTATTGAGCATACATCTAGATAGTTTGAAATACTTCTTGATTCGGTCTTTCTGTCTCCAGCACTGAGTCTAAATAAAAATATATACTTAACTCCATTATTTTCCACAATCATTCTTTAACCTATTTTTCTAAACAAAATGCACAACTCAAACATACATTTTACTGTGCTGTTCGTGCAAAACCTGTCACTGAGCGGCAGTTTTATGACCATAAGCACTTCACTTAATTTGATTTCAAAGCCTTGTTTGTGTAAAACTGGATGTGTACAGAGATTGTTTACATGGCAGTTTAAAGTGGATGTGAAGTGGATGATTTGTCCATGATAGTGGCGACTCAGGCGTAGAGAGCAGGTTGTAATACAACAGCTCAACAGCAGAGGGAGACATTTGCCAGTCAACTAGGCTTCACCTGCTGCCTTATCATCAAGAGTACAGTACTGTACTGTATCAAGTGTTTGTTTGAGGTTCAGGCACATGGTGTGCCTTTGTTGTGTTCAGTATGCTTCATAAATGTGCTCACCATCATACTCCCAATAGATAGATGAAACCTGCACAAAACTACATATAGACCCAGTTGTCTTGCTACTCTGTATATCTCTGTAAATAGGGAAATTATAAGGCTTATTATTTAGTTCTGGTTATTTGAATGCCTTAACAATGGGTGTGAATTTGGAGCAGTATAAGATGTGTACAAGTTCTGAAGCATATAAAAGTAGCTATAATTCATAATCAAGATATGATGTGTAAAGAATACCTTTATTTATCCCACTGTGTTTTGCACTACAGACAGTACACCGGAAGTTAACATCCTTTGTACCGACTAAGCTCCTCCTTCCTTTTCACCTGAAAAAAAACAAACAAAACAAAAAGACTGATAACTGCGTTTCATCCTGTTTTCAACAGTATATCTTCAAATTACAAGGTAGTGACTTTTACAGCTTTATTGTTCGTTTTTACTTGCCTTCGCTTCGCAGTTCTGTAAAATACGCGTTTCTCTACTGTAAACAATAAACTCTTGAATAGTTTGCGAACAACTTGTTTTTTTAACAGTGCGACAGACTAGCTGACATCTACAAGTTTAAAAAAACGGATAAAACAGATTTTATTAATTTATTTTTCTGCTGCGCGCTCACTTCTTTAGGATGTTTTCGTCTAATAAAAGTGTCGTTTGTTTGCAAACAAAGACAAGCCACGTGGAGGTACAAAGCCCCCTGGGAAGTGTAGTTTTCTTGTTCAACAAGCGTGAAGAACAAATCGAAAATAAGACTTCATTACCCACAATGCATCAGCCTAGGGCCTGTACTTTCGACTGACCAGTATATATAGATTGTTGTGTTTCCAAGAAAGTCAGCTAGTTGTTTTTGTCCTCGATAGAAGTCAAGATGTTCCGGCCGAGTGACAGCCTGTCGACTCGTTCTTAACTGTTACATGAAAATTATTGGTTTTGGTGGAAAGATACTGCTCATACTTTCCACTGTAGACAGTTATTTTAATTAACTTTTTGTTTGTTTGTTCTCGATTAAGAAGGGATAGCCTCACCTGGACACTTCTGACTAAGGTAACAGCTTGTGTTCCCTATTAATACTGCTGTTAGAGAAATGTATTGTTGTAAATTCAGGTTTGTTTACTGTAATTTGAAATGTAAATTTTTAAAAAACGCTTTCAGTACCGTACTCAACCGTCTCTGCGGCACGAGGCAAGTCTGCTTTTGTCTCACCGACGCTCATAACTTTTCCATTTCCTTCTCGTTTCATGCACCTGAAGACATTTTAGTCAGTTGTTTGGAATTACCACAACTGAAATATCGTATAACGACTTAATTTAACACATTTTAAAAATAATTTTTTTAACTTTTATTGTATCTTCTTGAGAACAGCAACATGTAAAACAGCTAAAATCATACACTTGTTTTGTATATTTTACTTCCTGTTACGTTATAACTATTTTATTTGTTTACTGCTAACTACAGACGACTCACAAAAAGGTCAAGACACACAGCTGGCAGAACCTGTCTTTGTCCTATAATCTGTTTAACCCTTCTGGCAAAACAAAAAAAAGGCCATGTGAATAATAAGGCTGAGTCTTGTAAGTTAAAAATAACCTGAGATAAATGACCTCACAGGAACATAGGTCATAGTCTACTTGTCAACTTCCAAAAAAAATCCCCTTGAACTGTTGAAATGTTATCTGGGTACCTTATTATTAAAGGTATGTTTTTAATGTATACAAAAGGGACAATAATTGGGTAAAGAAAAGGTGGATTGAAGACAATGGGCATAATAGAGTAAAAGAACAACAAATAAAAGTCACTTAAGGTTATTTTAGTATTCTTGACTTCATACCTGTTCCAGTCCTCAATTACCGGTAGTATTGTCTCTTAGCATCCCTGCCTCAGTCTCTTTGAAAACAAACCTGACTGACATGTAGGTTGGTCCTCCAACCGTTGCTCAACCTCTTCCCGCCTCGGCGTCTTTGTCATCCTCTCAGTCTCATGCAATCCATTGTGCTGCAGGGCACAACTGATTCGCAGCAGTGTTTGGCTCGCTACAGGAAGTGCCATCCAAATTTATGTGCATCTCCTCAAAGCTTGTTTTGTTTGTGATGTAAAACAGTAAATGTGAAACATCTGCTTGTGTGGCTCATGTATTTCCCCACCGAGTACAGTGTTTTTGATGCTCAGTGAATGCTTTTATTTTTTTGCATGTGGTGATCCAGTTAGGTTGCTGTTGTTGTTTTTGTTATGTCTTTTTTTGCTCCCATTCCTGATCCAATTTTTTTTCTTCTTCTTAGATTAACCAAAAGTTAAAGAGGGCCTACATTAAAGGTTGGAGCCATGGTGTTGATTCTTGGCCGAAGGAGTGGGGACTCTGGGATCAGAGACTCGCCAGCTGTCAAGCGCAAGGTGGTGTCACAGACATGGTTTTTCCACGTAAAAAAAAAAAAAAAAGTTTATTCGGTTTGAATGACATTTTGACATATCTATATACATGTTATTTATTCTTAAGGTGTTTGAATCCAAACCCCCAAGCACTCAAGATGTCTTGGACTTCTGCGACGGCTCGTCCCATTCAGATGGCATCCTGCAGGTGTTCAACGAGTTTCGTGATTCTCGCCTTTTCACTGACGTGGTTATCAGCGTGCAGGGCCTCGAGTTCCACTGCCACCGTGCCATTCTCTCTGCATGTTCCTCCTACTTCAGAGCCATGTTCTGCAACGATCACCGTGAGAGCCGTGAGATGCTGGTTGAGATCAATGGCATCCTGGCTGAGGCGATGGACTCCTTGCTCACTTTTGTTTACACTGGCCGTGCCAAGATCACCACTGAGAACGTCCAGTTCCTCTTTGAAGCCTCCAGCCTCTTCCAGATCAACACACTGCGGGATGCTTGCGCTAAGTTCTTGGAGGATCAACTGGACCCATGCAACTGCCTGGGCATCCAGCGTTTTGCAGAAGCCCACACTCTGAAGCAGCTTGCCAGCCGCTGCCGCAGTTTTGCTCTGGCCAACTTCTCGGAGGTGGCTCAGCATCAAGAGTTCCTTGACCTGCGCTGTGAAGAGCTGGAAGACTACATTAGTAGTGAGGATCTGTCCGTTAGTAAGGAGGAGGTCGTGTTCGAGGCGGTCATGCGATGGGTTTACCACAGTGTGGACCACAGGAGATCCACGCTCAAGGCTTTGTTGCTGCATGTTCGCATGCCCTTGCTGCATCCCAACTACTTCGTCCAGACGGTGGAACAAGACCAGATCATCCAGAACGCTCAAGAGTGCTACCAAATTCTCCACGAGGCCAGACGCTACCATGTGCTAGGCAACGAGATGATGTCATCCAGAACTCGTCCACGGAGGTAACAAAAACGTCAGCTTCCTTGGTATGAGGAAGGTGACT
>JBBPBX010005548.1:0-45554 GCA_038048925.1 Garcialebias charrua | reverse complement strand
GACCAGTGTATTTTTGAACTGTCCAGTGATGCTTTTTTGCTGACCCTCTCAGTAAACAGACATTTTCTACAATTTATTCCATTAGTTGTAATCTGAGAACATATTCATTCACTGACTCCCCAATATCTTTACTATATATAAATATATATATATATATATATATACAGTACTGTATATATATTTATTTATTTTTTAATTTTTTTATCTCATCCACCTACATTTTTTGTTTTCTGGAATAAAATGCCTTCACCGCTTTGATGACAGGTTCTAAGCAGCTAGTCAACTCTTTGCATAGCTCAAGGTTGTGGGTTAATGAACCCTGTGCACCTGGCTGTGGTGTGCATGTGAGTGAGATGCAGTCAGGGAGTGTTATTTTGCTGGAGAGACTTGCTGAAGGTTTGTTTTGTTCCGAGTATTTGGAAATGGAATAGAGGGAGACGGGGCATGTTTAAACACAGACTGATTTCTTTAATCGAAACATAATTTATGTGATGCATGAAACAGCAATCACATGAACTGCCAAGTCGTTTCGACAACGTAGCTCCCCTCATGGATGTGTTTGGGTTTGTTCTATCTTTGTATCTTCCACATATTTATCAAGTAATTTATTTCTGGTGGTTGAGTCTTGTGTTATTGTTTGAAGAGTGGCCTGTTGGACATAATAAAAGGCTGGTGCTGACTGAACCCCTAACAGTCCAGTACAAAACAGCATATGGTAGACTGGCACACCACCAACAGCAGTGCAGCTGCTTTTTGTTATTTGACCTGCTGAAATGGTAACATTGGAACAATGCCATCAGTCGGTTATTAAGGCAGTGCAACATGTATTTCAGGTGTATTGGCAAGTTTGCTGAGCAGTTGGTACTAGCATTGTCTGCCTTGTTTGCCCCGAGGACCCAAATCGTATTCAAATCCAATGCCGGATTGTCTGCCTCTGAGTGTACACCAGAGTCGTTTTTTCCTTTCAGAGGCCTCAAGAATATAATTAATGTTTTGAACGTTCACACTAACAAAGCTAAACCACGTGTGAGCAACAGTTCCTGATAAAATAATACATACACAGCTGAAGCACCCTGCTAGTGTCAGATCAAACCCTCAGTACAAGAAAGACATACTGTATTACCTTACAGCCTGCTTAGGAGATGCATTTGTTTTTACTGCACGCATTTACAGGTGGTCCCCGACTTACGAGCGAGTTCCGTTCCTCCGACCATCTCGTAAGACGAAAATCTCGTAAATCGGGGACTACCTGTGTACGGTATACAGTATATATATTTTCGCCGCACCAGCCGCCACTGAACACGTACATGTGCGTTAATGCCTTTCCTAACACTTTAAAACATTTTTAAAAGTAATATAAAAAATTAATTTCTTACTTTGAGCAGCTTCTGTCATCTGTTTGCCTGTTAGCGCCGCTGCGTTAGCTCCGCTGCGTTACGTCCGAGCTTCGCAGCTTCCTTCCAGCACCACACAGTTTAAACGGTTTACAGGAAGGACTGTTAGTATGTTAACCTCATACATTTGGAGACAGAGAAAGATTTTAATAACTTACCGAAAGCCGTCTGTGCGCGCCGCATTTAGCTGCACCTGTTAGCATTAGCCCCGCCGAATCCGCGGCTAGTCCGCAGCTACGGGCAGTCCGGTTTAGCTGCACCTCCAAAAAGGCTGTCGGCTTTGTTATTCCAAGTTAGCTCGGTGTCCCCCGATATCTTCGGCTTCCAGTCCGACATCGAGGCAAGCTCCAGGAACCTCTAATCGTACAAAGCCGGCTGACGGATAGAGCTACGAGGCTAGAGCTAACTGGCTCAAATCGTGGGCACTGCCGAAAACTGGCGGAAACTGCCGCAAAACTTTGTAAATCGGCTTAAAAATTAAAAATTATGCACTGTACTGTAATTATAATAATAATAATACTTTATTTATAAACAACCACAGCTGCAACAAAGTGCTGTACACATGAAATTAAGAACATTTAAACATTTTTATTAAATATGATAACCTCGTAAGTAAGAGCGCTCGTAAGTCGGGGACCACCTGTATCAGACAAAATTCAAAGCTTTGTTTTCCTAGAAATTCAGCTGGAGTCTTGCTTAAAGTGTCACTTTCACGCCAGCTTGATACATGTAACATCTGAACTTTAAAGAGAAGTTAATCTGGAAATCATTACTGTACTTGTGTCGTAGACCAGATGTTTTCCTTTTCATTGGAAATCTTGACACGTGTGTGTTTATGTATTTATCAGGTACTCTAAATCTTTTTCACTAATGTTCTTGTTCTGTATTTGTATATGCTTTAGCTATTTTTTTTACTTTCTTTCTCATTACAGTTTGTTTTACCTCTGTTTTTTTTTCTTTGCTTGTCCTCCACTGCGCAGGTCAACTGGCTACTCTGAGGTGATTGTCGTGGTTGGTGGCTGTGAGCGGCTGGGGGGCTTCAACCTGCCCTACACTGAATGCTACGATCCAGTCACAGGAGAATGGAAATCACTGGCAAAACTACCTGAGTTCACCAAGTCGGAGTACGCTGTCTGTGCCCTGCGCAATGACATCCTGGTATCTGGTAAGATCCTTGTCTAATTGTCACAAACTCAAAACTTAAACGTCAATGCAAACCATGCAGCCATGAGACTAAATCAGTTCAAGTATTCACTTGTTAGTAATTGCTTGCCAACTTGCCTGAAACAAAAGTTATTATTATTTACTCAATATTAGGGTTTTTATTCGTTATTTTTTAATATGTAAAAGTGTTTTTTTGTGTTTAAAAATAGTTGCTAATTTATAGTTTTTGCCCTTTTTAGCTAAAGAGGGAAAAGTTGAGAGCAACATCTGGATGCCCTTTCTGTTTTCAGTGAGATTGTCCAACGCAGTCGTACTTTCTTTTTCTGGTGACCAATTGTTGAGGTCATTGTGACCACTGTTCCCCAGCTTTCACTAAAAATCATGTATTTGCCAGGATGTAGCAACACTTTTTACTTTTTTTGTGGCTTTTGTTGCAAAAGTATTTTTTACACATCACAATTCCTACAGTTTTCTAGTAAGACAGCAGTGTTTTCTTGTGTCAGAAATAGGAAAAGCCTTCATCAGAGGAAAAAAGTGGGTCACGATTAAGCAATATGTTAGTATTGCCTCACTAGTTTAAACAAATGAGATCTTTGGATGAGCTTCTGCCAAAAAAAACTTAAGAGTTTCATTAATAAGGTGCCCCTTTGTGCCATTCTTGGACAGCAAAGCGGATAAGAGTTTTTTGTTTCTAATTGTTTTTAAGAAAATACCATGACAAGACTTTTGATGGGCTCATTAGGACTGCGCATGTCTATACATGCTGTGTAAAAGTTGCACAACGTTAAAGTACAAAACAGATAAAGAAAGAGTGGAAAAATAGGAAGTTCTTTCCTCAGCAAAGCGTGTGTCTGTTTCTCAATGTGCCAACTCCTCACGTGTGAGCTGATCTGTCCATGTACCTTCACACTTCCTGGAAACATACACCTCCCCCACACTGTGCCTCACGCACATTCAGTACTCGAGCCTTATGATTTTACTGCCCCACTTTTCTGTTTTTGTTTTTCTTGTAACCGTTAATCTACTTTTCCTAACTGTACCTTTATGTTGCACTGTCTTTATTTACATTCTGTTCTGTTGGTCCCTTCACTTCTCGTACATCTTGTGCAAACAGCCTGTTCTGATGCACAGCTGCAGCTAGCTGTGGTCCTAAATAGCTCGTGGCCCAATTGGTTGTACAAAACATCTTTTGTTTCTCCGTTCTTCAGCTCCATTCTTCAACTAAAAAGCCTATCCATTACCAAAATATTTTGCTCAACAATAATTTAGGCATGTTTGTTTAACAGTATTCAGCTAAAAACACATGGGGGTGCCTCATGTATCAGAACAAGCTGACTCAAAAAAAAAAAAGAAGCTAAAAATAGCCAATTGTTGGTGCAGTTCTTAGATTCTTAGTATCATACAATTTATGTCGGGACTTCTAGGAGTCAAGATTTTTTTTTAATTAAAAAAAAAAAAAATTTTGCACTCTATCCAAATTCCTTTGCCTCTTTCAAGTACGGTAGTAAATCCTTCATCGATGTGTTTTCATCATAGAAGTCTTTGACAACGGAAACCTCAAGGGCAGCAGACAGTCTGGCTCTTTGATTATCTTGCAGATTATTAAGCAGACACAAGTTGCAACTAACTTTTTTTTATCTGTGTAGTATAGCATAATTTTAAATCATGGAATAATGATCGCACTGTTTATAAAAAATAAAAGTAAACATGATTAACCCATGCCTATTAGACTAACTCACTAATCTGTCTTTATTGTTTACAATGGTTTGTTCAAATTTAGGTCCTTTTTACATCCAGGAGCCTGTTTTTAAACCAACAGGTCCTTATACTTCACTATTACTCCATTTAACACTCCTTATATGTAGGTGCATACAAAGACACTGCTATCCTAAAGTGGGGCTATTCAAGTGGCGGCCCGGGGGCCAAATCAGGCCCACAGCTGAGCTCAGTTTGTCCCACCAATGGATTCATTAAATAAAACTAGATTTTAAACAATAAAACAAACTTACTTAATGACAATAACTGCTGGATGTCTAGTCCCTGAGCTCTTGGATTTCAGTAACTGTGCCCACCTGAGCAATTCAGTTTAATAGTTCTGGGCCTATACCCTTCTGTCATATAATATGGGCTGAGAATTGTAAGATAATAGTTTATAAGAATCGTTATGATTTTCTTAAATTAACATTAAAGGTTCAGTCTGCAGTTTCTGTAGAACTGCAGCACTTAGAAAAAATTTCAACAGGCAAAGCATTCTGATCCCTCCCCCTCAGAGCCATATATGGCTCTGCTCTCCCATGGTCTGTGGAAATTCAAATTCAAGCTCTGTTTTTATTGGCTGATTCAAATTCAAGCTCTGTTTTTATTGGCTGGTTACAAACTCTGTTTTTATTGGCTGGAAAATGGCGGGTCACCTTTTCTTTTTAGAAATGCTTATTTACCACCTGGAGAAGCAAGGGGACAATATTTTTTTTTATTTTTTTTCAGAGATTACCTGGCTAACATCAGTCTGTCAGGAGGTAGTGGCAGAGTGAAGAAATATGTTTATAAAAAAAGCTACATACTGAAGCTTTAAAGCATTTGTTTAGGAAAATTACTTTGTAACCATTCTTGTTCTTTTGGATCTCAAACCTTTGAATAGGACCTGCTTACCTTTCCACTGAAATGACCTTTGTTGTGATTTTGTGTAAACTAAATTTAATCTTATTTTGTATATTAGTCTCAGGTAGTGCTGTTAACTGGCAATAATCAAGTTTTTATCATATTTGCTTTAAAAATGATGAATAGTCAACCTATTTGCATACATTTCTGGTCAAAATGTGTGCTTAGTGTATATTTACTGCTTACTGCATACCTCATTGTGTCCCTGGGCAAGACTCTTAACCCCGAGTTGCTCCCGGTAGGAATGGCAGCGCCTTGCCTGGCAGGCTACCGCTACCGGTGTATGAATCTGTGTATGAATGGGTGGGTGGCTGGTACTGTGAAGCGCTTTGGGGCCCCTCATAGGGGGCTGGAAAGCGCTATATAAGTAAGCTCCATTTACCATTTACAATGAGAACATGCTGCACACAGTGCATGTTTTAGGAATCCTTCTTTTTGTCTTTGTTTTGTCTATTTAACTCTCCAGGACCCAGCTTAGGTCAAAGTTGGATAAGATGTGAAGCTTTTCCTCAGATAAACCGCATCTGAGGCACACACATACTGTCTAAAGCTGGTGGCCATACAGCAGCAGATTGAATGATTTTTTTAATTTATTACCAGGATTAAAATTATACCTTTAATTCATATGGACTTTACAATTGTCACATGTATACCGGTATATACATTTAACAGAATTAAAAGTTCCTATCTCTGTGTCTCTTCAGGAGGTCGTATCAACAGCAGGGACGTGTGGATGTACAACTCCCAGCTCAACTTGTGGTTGAGAGTGGCTCCTCTTGTCAAAGGCCGCTGGAGGCACAAGATGTGTGTCCTGCTGGGCAAGGTAAAAAGAAAAAAATAATGTAGACAATGTAACGTTTTAATATTTTAATGCTTCCAGTTTGATATAGAAGAGCCTCAGATGTCATATGCTGTTTATAACACGGTAATGCGAGCTGACTGCACGGTTGTGCTGTTGAACATGCACAACACAGCAGGGGCTTCTTTGTGTGAGAGATGTTCTTACTACTCTAAATGTTTCAGTGTGGCTTTGGGGTGACGCATACTGGATTTAGGACATAATTCAAAACACATGCTGTGGGTATCAGGGCTTTCTTTACAGCACGTCGTGGATGGTATTTTTGTTTTCACATGCAGAGCGTCTTGAAAATGTCCAGAGATTTTCAAGGCTGCAGTGGAGGTGTGACAATAATCATGTTAAAGTCTAAAAAAAAAAAAAGTTAAGTCTGGTCCTCTGGACATTCAAAAAACAAAACAAAAAATTGTAGATATGTTTTGTCTTTCCTCCGAAAGACTTCTTCAGTCTGAGGAGCTGATTATTGAGCATGCATCAAGAAATCATGTTAAAGATGTTTCTAAAAATGTAATGGGGGAAAAATAGATATATTTCATGCTAGTAAAAGAGAGCAATGCTCTTTAAAACAGTACCGTGTTAGATTGATAAAGATAAAATGCTTAGTTACGGAAATTTTGAGTAAAGAATGCTTCTGAAAAACATCATTTTTGTCATTACATTGTACTTACGTGGTCATTGTGCTATCTGATGTAGAGTACAAAAAGATAGACAACAAAATCTTTAAAATCACCTGTGGTGGGGTATGAGGATATCCTGCTGTATATTCTGAACTCTTTTGGTTTCATGTTAACCTTATTTAACTGTTGGATGTTGCAGTTCCTTGAGGGTGTTTTGCATCCTCACTGATGACTAATACTGTATGCTGTCCTTTACATTTATTTAGTCATCAGGGGCGGTGAAGTGATAGTGGATGTGAGTGTGTTGCAAGCAGGAATTAGGCTTATTTTATCTTATTTGTGTGTGTCATAAATTAATATCACCTCAGGGTTTGTAAAACAAGTGGTGGTATTGTGTCTATACATCTGTGAAGTTTACTTGGATAAAACCAAGCACCACAAATTCTGTAGAAATTTGTCTAATTCTCATTTTATACATCAAACATACAGACTTTGTTAAATGTATAACTTTTTATAATTTTCATATTGTCTTTAAAAATTTGCTAAAAGTTAGGTTTTCGCAATCTGTTTTATCAAACTATAAGCGAGAAGTCCATGTTTTCTCTTTTTGTGCACTTTCTTATATGTCAAGGATAAAAAAAAAGAGGCCAGGGGCAATTTTAATTATAAAATTGGAGTGAAAATAAAGTTTCAACGTAACCGGCTCAGTAATTCTTAATTGTTACTTGATTCTGTTGCTGATCTTGTTTGAGGTCAGTTGTTCGCTGAAAGTGTGCCAGCATTTCATGCTTCCAAGTTTAGACCTAGATGTGTGCATTAGCCTGCTTCGTGTATCTCTACAGAGGCCATGGATAGCTGCCAGAGCTGTAGATGAATCCATAAACACACACCAGATCTACACGAGAACCCATATGTCATCTCGCCTCGGGACATGGTGAAATATTTATAGGGGAAGCAGCATTTATACTTCAAGGAAGGAATACTCGAGTCTGAGAGCTGACATTATTTCTTCCCTGTATTGTTGATCAGCTGAGCTGTCATTTATCATCTCTGTTGAATCCTATACGAATCATGGTCATGTACGCTTTAGCGTAACCAAGAACTAACTAACAATCATATGCACGCTTTAGTACTGTGACATACTGTACATGAGGAACTATGACAATCCAGGAAAACTTTAGCCTAAAACTACATTTACTTTTCAGGAAGAGCACGACTAAGAATGTTTTCGTCATGTGTAGCTACAGCTCACACATCGTTTCATTTTGGGATGTTGGTTTCTTGCAGTTTGTTTTGGATTGTCTTCAAGACTACACCCATAATATTTAGCACCCTGCCACAGCAAACCCATGCACACATTTGATCTCATCTTTCATAACAGCGTGGTGATTGTCTGTGAGGTCATAATGTGGCTGGTAAAAGTCAGTATGGTACATGACTGATGTGGGTTCTGTACAGCACCAAGACAGTTTAATGAGTTTAAATAGTGTTTAAAGTTAATTTAGGCTTGGTGACAGTTGGATGCTTGTATCTGTGTTCCTGTCTTAGACACGCAGTATCTCTTTTGGCTCTTTCTCCCCATTGTATATTTTTTCCATAAAACTGAGTTCTCCACCTCATCAGTGCGTTCCTGCTCATTTCCACTTTCTGCTTGTAATTTCCTTTTTGACAGACAGCAATGTTGCATGGTTGTGTGCTGAACGTGAGCCTCTATAATCATCGCCTGCACATGTTCACACATTGACGAAGAAAAGCGTTTCAGCTGAAATTAACTTACCAGTCATTTTCATGTTCAGCAGAAAAATGTTGTTCGTGTTTTTGCATGCCTTTTTCTTATTACTGTATACTCATGCCAACTCTAGATATCCACACTGTACGGTAGCTTGAGGTGTAAACTTCTCATATGAACCTGATTTATAAAAATTAGACTGGACATTTACTTAAAGGTTCACTATGTAATTTCTGTAGAACGTTGGGACTTAGAAATATTTTCATCAGGTAAAAGCATTCTGCTCCCTCCCCCTCAGAGCCATATACGACTCTGAGGAGGAGCCACAGTCCGTTCTCTGTTGAACTTGAGTTCTGCAGCTCCGCCCCCTGCTGCATGTCGCTCGGAGCGCTTCAATATTCTGTGATTATATGTTAATAAAATGTTTTAAAAAATATAATAAAACCATGGAGCACTTGTCCAACAACACAAAAATCAGCAGAGGTTCACACAGCTACGTTGGACATGATTTAATTCGCTCGTGACTTCCTCATGTCTGTCAGTGCAGGTCTGGTATGTCTGGAATGCTCCGCCCCCACTACATGTCCTGTCTCTGTGCTGCGAAGTTCTGTGATTATATGTTAATAAAACGTTCTAAAAAATATAATAAAACCACGAATCACTGGTCCAAAAACACCCTGAAATCAGCAGAGCTTCACCAGCCACTTTGGACATGATTTAATTCGCTCGTGAGTCGTGACAAATCCATTTCCTCATTCATGTCAGTGAAGGATGAAGCGATCACTTGACTTTTGGCAAAAAAAACAAAACAAAAGTCCAGCTCTGGGATGAAGAAGGGATATTTAATACATTTGTGTCCCATACAAATCAGTCCTGCATCGCTTTGCAATCCTTTGAATGAGAACGAGCTGCGGCCGCTGCGGGTTGGGGCGTGACAAACAACTCTGTTTTTATTGGCTGGTCATTGTCCGGGTCACTCTGTGTTTTTAGTGTTTTTATAAATGCTGATAGAGAAGCAAGGGGACTATAGTTTTTTTCAGAGATTACTTTGTCTAACATCAGTCTGTCAGTAGATAGTGACAGAGTGAAGAAATATGTTAAAAATATATTGTTAGAAAAGTTACAGACTGCATTACAAAGTTACATAGTGCAGCTTTAAGTGTCTTTCATTATTTGGCTGTTACTCCCTCTCACTTCTCTGTAAGCAATAGACTGCTCAGACAATGTTATATTTATTTATTTATTATTCTAATCATGTAATTGGCTTTAGATTAATTTATTCTGCAGCTAGTAAATGTAGCCACAGAGTTATGATTCACATTTAGTGATTATGTGCAATAGACTGCTCAGACAATGTTATATTTATTTATTTATTATTCTAATCATGTAATTGGCTTTAGATTAATTTATTCTGCAGCTAGTAAATGTAGCCACAGAGTTATGATTCACATTTAGTGATTATGTGCTAACAGTACTCCGTTATTAAATAATCATGCTAGTAGTTTGTATGCAAGTTTTGTCATCATCAGACCTTAATGAAATGTTCCTTTTTGGACTCGCTGAGTATTAAAACATGCAAATTGTTTGTGATATTTAAAGGAGCAACAAAGAAAAGAGGCAAAGATTCCCACCACCAAACACCAGCATTGTCTTCTTTAAACAATATAATAAATGGATAGCTTTAGTATCATATTAAAGGGTCATTTTGTTCACATCTTTAAAAAAAAATTCTTATATTTTAGATCCAAAAACAAAACAGAAAAAAAAAACTAATTTCACAAATTAGAATTATGAAAAAACATTTTGTGAAAAAGGTGTAAGGAAAACCATCAAATCAGTTATTTAAAAAATATCATTTAGCTTCTAATTACAATAGCTTTATTTCTGTACATCCTCATTTCTGCAATTTCACTCACATCTTTGTAATTTGTAGCAACAAACAGTTTGTTAAAATCTTCCAGGACAAAGTGATGAAATAAAGAATCTGGAGTTGACCTACTTACTGGTCTTAGTCATGGTCATTTATTTGTAGATGACAGTGACGCTGCTGCTTTTCAGCTTGTGTGTCTGTGTTTTTAAATGACTTTATTTTTAACTTGTGTGAAATGAACAAAGTCAAAACCAGTTTGAAACCATCACCTGTCTCATGCAGAAGTTTGCAGATGTTGAGTGTTTCAGTTGGAAAAAGCAGTAGTACCATCTTAACTTCACACGATGAATGCAACTGTGTGTGTGCCCCTTCAGTTCCCTCTTTTCATTTCTGCCTCTTTTTTTTTTTCCTCCTCTCTTCTATGTGCTCATTTGCTTATTTGTGTTTCCTGTTTTGCTGAGCGACAGGAACCGCCTGAAGGTTTTCTGTTTAAAAAAACAAAACAGTTAGTCGATGCACCTTGTAACCTGTGGAGCTGCTTTGTGGGAACAGTTGGCACCTAATATTTTTCTAGAAAATAATGTTGACAAAAGGGAAAACAAGAAATTAGTTTGTATTTATCAAAATGCACAGCATGATGTTGTGCTTTGTCATTTTAACTTATCGTAAAATTAATTTGTACTCATTCAGCCCAATTCAAAAACCCAACTGTAGGATCTCTTGTTTTTGTAGCTGTCAAGAGACGTAATGTTGACCTAAATAAAGAAAATGTCAACTAAAGTTTGATTAGATAGCAACGGTCAAGGCTGGTATAAGTTAGCGTGGTGAATACAGTTATAAAAACAAAGACGGCAATATTTGTCCTACTTCACAAACAATGCGTCATCGTCTTCTGGACCTGATTAACTGGTTCTGTTAGAGCTGATGTAAGGAGCTATTGTTCATACAAACTTCTAAGTTCTAAAACTTTTGTTTTTTTTCATATTGCTGATATATTCTTCCATAACTAATGTGTCTTCTATTGTTGTGGATGACGAAGCAGGGGGTTTACATCAGATCTTTTAACGAGGAATCCTCTCGTTTCTGTTTCTCTCCTCAGGTTTATGCCGTGGGTGGCTATGATGGCCAGAGTCGTCTGAGCAGTGTGGAGTGTTACGACTCTTTCTCGAACCGCTGGGCCGAAGTGGCTCCCATGAAAGAGGCCGTCAGCTCTCCAGCTGTAGCCAGCTGTGCCGGCAAGCTCTATGTCATTGGAGGAGGGCCTGATGACAATACCTGTTCAGACAAGGTAGGAAACGTGTGGACTCCCCCACCCACACAGTCCAAAACAATGATTATGGCTGAGCTGCCTTTTGTGCGTGATAACTTGTTTTATACTATTGTATAAAAATAAGACTGCCTCTGAGGAAACGCAAAGTTTAAAATCATAAACTGAGCTGTGTGTTTAAATTGTATTTTTTTTTTTCAAGTAATGTTTGCAGCACATTTGGTATATGCAAGTTTCATCTGGTTTTCAGACACTGTGATTACATTTAGATCTATATCTCATAAAAATACTGTATAATTTCCAATTATTTTCCACTTTTAAAAGGTTTTCAGAGTGGATGGAAATTTCCAAGTTAGATAAAGGCTGGTGTATTTATTTGATGCAACACCTGCTTCTCATTCTTGATTCAACCATAACAATGAAGAGTTTAAATAGCTAATTCTCAAAATGCAATTACATTGTACAGATTGATGGAATAGCTTCACCATGTTTTCTCCTGTCTGGCACATTCTCAGTAATAAACTGCCTTAGACAGAAATCTTAAATTCTCTAAAAGTAGTTAGTTTATCCCCGAAGGAGTTGCTGTTTACTCACATTACAAAACACATTATTTAAGGGCAGGTTGGCAGTCTGATCAGAGATTAGACAAAAATGTGTGGCCTCTCTGCGTACGTGGCTGTACCATACCCTAGAGGAATCTCAAATTTATGCAAGTCATCCAAGACTTTTTTTCCTACGAAACTCCAAAAAGTTTCACATGAACATCAAAAGCCCTCATTTGTTGAAGGGATAGCTTGTTCATAGTCGGAGAGCAAACTGCTTGAAAGGAGGCTGTTTTAAATAAATAGTTAATCCTTGGATTGTTGCAGCACACTGAATGTTTTTCTTTTTGTCAGAAGTTTCCCTTAAGCATGTTTTTGTTCTGTCTTTAACCGATCACATAATTGTGTGTGTGTGTGTGTGTGTGTCGCAGGTTCAGTGCTACGACCCAGAGAACAACTGTTGGATGCTGCGTGCTAACATCCCCATCGCCAAGCGCTGCATCACAGCAGTGTCCCTCAACAACATGATCTATGTGTGCGGTGGTCTTACCAAGTCCTTATTTTGCTACGACCCAGCAGAGGACTACTGGATGAATGTGGCCCAAACCATAAAGAAACTGGTAAAAGACTGATTGATGATACTGAGAAAAGGCACCAGCTTTTATGTTTGAAGAACTTTTTTTCAAACTGTTTTATTCACGTCTCTTCACAGGAGAGCTGTGGCATGTCTGTGTGCAACGGCAAGATCTTCATCCTTGGTGGCCGAGGGGAAAATGGCGAATCTTTAGACACGATCCTGTGTTACGACCCGGCCACGGGCATCAGCCACTGCACCTCAACCATGCAGCGGCCCATCTCCTACCATGGATGCGTAACCATCCATCGCTACAATGACAAATGCTTCAAGCCATGACCATAAACACGCACTTGTGTAGAACTTAAACTCTTTTAAGTGCACTAAACAGCTACATCCATTTTTTTTGTTTGTTTAAATATCATATCTGTTAATTCAGATCAAGGAATTCTCAAGCTAATTTATTTCCTCGCAGCATCATGTAGCAGTGCTCACTGTGATGCTGTGAAACACTTGTTTTTCTGTATAATACAGCTCCTCTGTAAAATGCTCAGTACCTTCTGATGTTCATGATCAGCTAAGATGGAATCAGATCTACGAACACAGTTCTGTCCTTCATATTTTTATAAAACTCCCTCACTGATCAATAAAAATGACCTGACTGAAATGTGATAAGCAGTCATCCAGCTGCCCTGCCACAGTGTCAGTAGTCATATTTGTGAGTTGCTCCCACCCCTCAGCCTAATACAAATGGAAAAGTAAAAAAAAAAAAACAAGGCTGTTAAAATACTATTAGCACTAGGGATACACGATATTGGATTTTTGGTTGCTATCCGATATGCCAATATGTTAAAACTTATTTGGCCAATATGTTAAAACTTATTTGGCCAATAACCAGTATCAGTATTTTATATACAGGTGGTCCCCGACTTACGAACGAGTTCATTCCTACGCCCGTTCGTAACTTGAAAATTGACGTAATTCGGAAAATACGTCCAAACGGCACCTTATACGTACAGTACTTTATTTTACCAAGCACTTAGCCTATCCTAACACATTACCCTACATAATTATCAAAAAACACATACCCAGTACATTCGGAGCTATAATGAAGGGAAAAAAGAGTTAATGGCCTACTGGTATATGCTGGTGAAGCCGTTCCTCTGCCTGTTAGCATGTTAGCTCGGTGTCCCTCCAACATCTGAGGCTGCCTATAGTTCGTGCGGTCCAGACTGTTTACAGTAAGGCCTGTTAGCATGTTAGCTCCATACATTTGGAGCCATAATGAAGGGGAAAAAAAGTTAACCTATTGGGAGCTGGTGAAGCCGTTCCTCCGTTTGTTAGCATGTTAGCTCGGTGTCCCTCCAAAATCTGAGGTTGCAGAGCCGTTCCTCCGCCTGTTAGCATGTTAGCTCGGTGTCCCTCCAACATCTGAGGCTGCGAAGCCGTTCCTCCGCCTGTTAGCATGTTAGCTCGGTGTCCCTCCAAAATCTGAGGCTGCAGAGCCGTTCCTCTGCCTGTTAGCATGTTAGCTCGGTGTCCCTCCAACATCTGAGGCTGCAAAACCATTCCTCCGCCTGTTAGCATGTTAGCTCCATACATTTGGAGCCATAATGAAGGGAAAAAAGAGTTAATAACTTACTGGGAGCTGGTGAAGCCGTTCCTCCACCTGTTAGCATGTTAGCTCGGTGTCCCTCCAACATCCGAGGCTGCGAAGCCATTCCTCCGTCTGTTGGCATGTTAGCTCGGTGTTCCTCCAACATCCGAGGCTGCGAAGCCGTTCCTCCGCCTGTTAGCATGTTAGCTCGGTGTCCCTCCAACATCTGAGGCTGCGAAGCCGTTCCTCCGCCTGTTAGCATGTTAGCTCGGTGTCCCTCCAACATCTGAGGCTGCGAAGCCGTTCCTCCGCCTGTTAGCATGTTAGCTCGGTGTCCCTCCAACATCTGAGGCTGCGAAGCCGTTCCTCCGCCTGTTAGCATGTTAGCTCGGTGTCCCTCCAACATCTGAGGCTGCGAAGCCGTTCCTCCGCCTGTTAGCATGTTAGCTCGGTGTCCCTCCAACATCTGAGGCTGCGAAGCCGTTCCTCCGCCTGTTAGCATGTTAGCTCGGTGTCCCTCCAACATCTGAGGCTGCGAAGCCGTTCCTCCGCCTGTTAGCATGTTAGCTCGGTGTCCCTCCAACATCTGAGGTTGCGAAGCCATTCCTCCTTCCCTGGAGCTCTGAGACTTCCACGGAGTTCACCGAGCGTTTCCAGCTCACGTATCCGAGCGCAACAACCTCTGATCGGACACACGGTCCGCCCAAAGCCGGCTGTTTGTCCAGCTTGCTCCAACAAGTTTTGTAGCATCCGCGGCTAACCGGAAACTGCGTAAATCGGCTTCAAAATAATAATAATACTTTATTTATAAAGCCATTTAAAACAACCACAGCTGCAACAAAGTGCTGTACACATAAAATGAAGAACATTTAAACACATAATATAAGATTTTTCAAAATTTTCAAAAAAACTTATTTTTTTTATTAGATGCGTGCCGTAACCCCGAAACGTCGTAAGTCGAGGCTGTCGTAAGTCGAGGACTATCTGTACTTTCCTTTATCAGAACATAGCCCTCTTATTTAGGCTTATTTGCTACAAAAATTGTGTAAGAGCTGGTGACATATTCTGTAACAGCCATACATAGCACTTTAACTTCTATTAAATTAAAAATGTTAAATGTTTTAGAATTAGTCACTTGCGATGCTGTCTCACTTCTGGAGGCTTATTCCAGGTTCCTAGCTGCAGTGTGGGATCCTCTGCACGCTTGTGCGTGAAGAACAGCCTTTTTAAGTTCAAAGTTGTCTATCCATTGTGCCGTAAGACTAACGGGCTAGACTAACGCTAACGGGGCTAACACGACATTCAAACGTCTGGTAAAACTCACCCAAGTGCTATCAACTATCAGCTTCTCAATGTTCATTTGTAACGCGGAGAAGGCTACATCGGAAAAATATCGCCGACTGGGGACGATGTAACGAGGCTCAACGTAGTCCAAAAATCTTCGGAATCCAATATCCTCGGAATCCAATATCCTCAACAACAACAAAAAACTTCCACACAGCCGACATTTTGAATTTTCCTCTCTGCCGTGAGATCAGGTAGACGCGCGTGACTTCATCACGTTGTGCTGCCGCTGCAGGCATCCTTGTCACTGGGTTGTCATACAAAAACAGTGTCTTTTTATATCGGTAAGTTATTTTGACGGAATGTCCGATATTGAACTTTAACACTAATCTCGGCCGATACGGATACCATGCTGATAATATCGTGCATCCCTAATTAGCACCACTCCATTATATCCAGTTTTCCTCACAAGTTCCACTTCCCTTGCATATTCCCCCTCGCACTGTCCACCTGTGTCCTCACCTTTTTTTTTTTATTCACTTTACCACTTCTTTCCCACCACATATGATACCACAGTAGTTATTGTAACTGATTTATGACATTTTCCGGGTTTTTTGTTGTTGTTGTTATACTTGTCCATTCGTTTTGTAATTGCATGTTTTTTGTAATATAAGTGGCTACATTTGGTGTGTCAGTTTAGCGTCAGCTCGTTGGTGAGCTGAGTGTGAGGGTGTTGTGTAGATGTTGTAGATGTTGGAAGCCCTGGTTGATCAAGCTCGAAGACTGCTCTGATTAACCGATGTATGACACTTGCGTGTGGACGTTTGCGACTTCATGTCTGAATGTGTTGGAGCCACAAAGGTTTATCATCAGGTTGTAGTAGAAGCATTGCTTTTATTGAAAGGCACTGCAGCTGCAACTCGGGGTAACCATGGATACCTCTTAGTGCACGTACCGTACATGCCTGTATGTGTGTTTACTGATCAGCTAGGGTGTGTAGCAGTGTTATACCTCACAAAATGAACGTTTATGACAAAGGCTCACAGTCGGTAAAGTCAGCTCCTACGATGATTGGTAATGACACACCAGAGATTTTGCTGTGAATAAAACTTTATTCTGTTTTATATTATTATTATTTTTTAACTTTTTGGTTGTGTTTCTATACTTAATAGCTCCAATTGTGCACCTTTACAGAACTGTGTGAAATATAGTTATGGTAATGATTTATTTTCTTCTTTTTTTTTTTTTTTTTACTGTATCAGTAAATGTTCTTTGCTCTCATGTGACGAAGAGACAGTGAAAAGGCCTTTCAGCTCCTTTTGGTCAACTCCCGGGTGTACCGGTGCTCTGACAAAAAGAACAAACCGAGCACAGCAGAGAGACAGCTTTTTACTTTTTGAATCAGGATGACAATCTGTGTTTATTTCTATATAACTAAAGTTTATCATAAGATCAGCATAGACCGCTCATCGTTTTACTGCTCCAAAGAACAAAAACAGGCGGGATATTTCTCCACTCACACTCCTTTTTAGAGTAAAAAGTAACTGAGGTCAACAAGAGAAGTTGAGAAGCAAAAAAAGAAGAAGAGGGGATTAGTGAGAATGAGACTGAGTGTGTGATTCATTGAGTATTTTCTTAAGATGGGACTCGAACCCTGTCCTCTAATGCTGATTTATTGATTCCTCATTTATTGCCTTTGTAACATCTACTCGTTTTGTTTAATCAAATTATTATTTTTTTATTTTGCTAAGCTGTGGTGAGTTGTGGGTTTGTGCATTGTTGAGACATTTTCATTACATAGTGCGAGTTAATTGTGGCAAACGTAACCTTGAAAAGACTGGCAGTAAAGAAGAATCAACCCATGCTGATTTGATTTAGTCCCAAAGGTTCTGTTGGAATACGTAATTCATGTCTGCATGCAAGATGGATGCTTTAATTTGTTGAGCTCTGTCTTGTTTGCCTTAAGGAAACGACGAAAGCATGAGCAATTAGATGAGATTGTTTGGTGTGAACTTGTTATTATTGTGTGCATGATGTAGGGAAGATAATGCTTTGGATTTTTGTAAATTGTGTGTTGAAATGTAATAATTGACATTTGTAAGACGAGCATCAATAAACTTCTCTACATACCAGTGCTTCGACCTGCTTTATTGATGAAAATGGTCCCAAGATGTAAACATAAAACACAAACGCAACATAAAGGCGTCAACATGTGAGTTATTGTGAAATGCTGAGATGTGATATTGGATACGTTAATGTACAGAAGATTTCAGTGAGGATGCCACAGAGTTTTAACCCACCAACAAGATGGAAAATCTGCATTTTCTCATCTCTTACAATCAGCTCCATGTGGCTGCCGATGTTTTTGGTTCATCAAGGGATCGATCAATCAACCCCATGATGTTTAAATGAGCTATTGTGTTGAACAACCAGACATGGCACAAAACCAGCCTCACTATTTCAAGTAAGATTGAGCAACACATGCTCCATTAAACCAGTCATTGGAGCTGATTTATGTCTGAAGTCATTTGCAACCTATATTTCACATTGTGGTTTGGTGTAACCACTGAAGCAGCGTTCTCACAGAACATATGGCGCATTAATGCCAAGCAACATAGAGGCTTTAAGTTGTCACTTCAACAGAGCAATTTCCAAACTGTATTTTAGCTAAGGTTTTAGAAAAACTGGTAAATATTCATGTCAAATAGTATTTGGATTATTTTAATATGTTATTTTCCCATCAATCTAGCCTCAGGAAACAACACAGCACAATGACTGCTTCGCTAAATTGTTTTAATTATGTTGAAGCATCATATGCTCAGGATTACTGTGCTGCACTTTACTTCGACCTGTCCAGAGCTTTTGATACTGCAGAGGTAGATCATGACATTTTATGCCATAAACTCTCAGATATTGGTTTCTCAGAACACACAATCGGCTGGTTTTATAATGATCTCTCAGGCCGAAAGCAATGTGTTCAACACAATGGTGCTTCTAGCTATTTAACTGTTCATAATGGTGTACCACAAGGCTCAGTCTTAAGACCCACTCTCTTTACAATTTATATAAGTAAAGTAGATCAGAATATTCCTGATGCCTCGTTTTTCCAGCTTACAGTCTGCATTTGACGTCATTCAGTCAAACTTGTTCGGTCTCAAACTGGTGCTAAATGCTGATAAAACCACAGGGATATTTTCAAACAGAAAGTTGATGCCAACAGTCCTTCCTCCTCCTATCTTAAACATGCATGGTGTTCATATTGAGTTTGTGGATTCTTGTAAATACTTGGGAATTTTGGTCGCTGCACATCTCTCTTTTAAGCTGCATGCCAAAAAACTTGATAAAGAAGCTGAAATTAAAACTGGGTTTCTTTTTCAGAAATAGATCTAGCTGAACTCTGAACACTGGGAAACGCTTTGTATCCGCTACTTTCCTTCCAGCCCTTGACAACATTATTTACATGAATGCCCCTTGCAGATGCTGGATGTCTACCATGGTGCACTAAGATTCATTACTGGTTGTAACTACCATACACATCACTACACTTACACTCTATACTCATTGGTCAGTTGGTCATTATTAGCTTCACGCAGACTCTTACACTGGTTCATTTTCATCTATAAATCACTCCTTGGTCTGCTGCCTTCATACAGTAATTCTCCTTTCATGTGTCACGTCATTAGTGCAGTTACAGCGTGCGCTCTCAATGCATCATTACCTGCAGCGTACCCTCAGTGCGAAATGAACGTGGCAAAAAGGCCTTTTCTTACTCTGCTCCTGCAATCTGGAACACCTTGCAAAAAGATCTGACGCTGTCCACTTTGATTTCTTTGTGGGATTTTAAACAATTGATAAGTTCAATAGAAAAATCAAAGCAAACATGTTCCTGTTTTGAGTATTTTAGTATTTGGCCTTGTTTTATAAGGCATCTTGATTTGATTTAGGTTTATAATACTACTTTTAATTGTTATTCATATTTTATTGTGTGTAGGGTTTTGTCTAAAACGGGTCTCTCTTGAAAATAAGTCCTTGTGATTCATTGAGGCTAACCTGCATAAATAAAGGCTGAATCTGTTTCCTGTCTGCATGTATTCCTCAGATTATAACAACTTTTCTACAGTTGTCAGGAATATATCTGCAGACAGGAAACAGGATCAAAAATATTTTGGTCTATTACGGTAACTAATCTACTGTCACCGCACAGAATCACTCAAGCACAAGCAGGAACTAATGTTGCATACTTACTGATCTAAATGATCTGGTTTTGCTGATAAAATTCATTTGAAATGCCACTTTACGCAGCAACAGATAAGACATGTGGCATTGCAAAGAAAGTATCTTTTTAAAATATTTTTTAAAAGGTAAAACTGGGTTTTAAAACATGACCAAATGATAAAACGGTTCCGCCATCTATTGTCAGGGTTGTTTTATAGTGGCGCTGCACGTGGGCCACAATTTTATGGCTGATCTGAGAAAGAAAAGGGAAGAATACGTTGGCAAGGAATGTGGAGGAGCTGATCTCATTCCTGATCATCTAAAATATTTTCATCAGAAATTTGTTGCCACGTGTGTTGGCTTTAATTCATTCATACAAACCGCCTGAGCATAAAGCCTAAAGGATTAGTAGTATAAATCCTGCGGTTAAATCCTGGCAGGTGTCATGGCTACAACTACCTCCGTGTTTCTCTGCAAGAAATCCCTTTCATTAACGTGCCGAAGGAGAATTTGGCTCCTTTACTGAAAGACCTATTGTCTAACAGACAGTGCTCTGTTACAAGACCTGAATTTAAAATGTTAGTTGATTAAAAATGTGTAAGGAAAGAGGCATTGTGCTTTTTTTCTTCACAGACCATCAGCAAATTCCATCTAAACTCATGATAGACTCCTTGGAACTGACTTCTGTCATGTTGATGTCATTTCTGTTGAAAAAAAAAAAAAAAAGATTTATTATCTGCCTCCATGACCCACAGGGAATGCACAACAAACAGTTCTGTAGCATCCAAAGATAATGCTGGTGGAAAAAAAAGAAAACATTTGTCATTTGTGTTTGTGATTATTCAAAGTTATTTACTATTTCCTCACTCGACTAGTTGATGTCTTGACAAGTTAGCATATTATTTTTGCCTTTTCATCTGTGATTTAGTAAAACGTATTTTGTGAAACAGCGGCGCCTGGTGGCGGTTTCAGTGAAACGCACGGCCAGTGTCCACTCCGTTTAGCCTACATGTCCAGATCCAAATGTAGCAATTTACACAACACGAGTATTGGACGAGTACATCAAGGGTATGCCAAATGTTGAGTTAAATCACACACTTTTTGAAGTTAACGTTACTTAACACCACAGGGCTCTCCAGTAATTGTATTTCATACGCTCTGAATCGGCGGCTAAACCGAAGCGCTAATGCTAGCTAAGCAAGCCAAATGATAGCATTCGCTAACGTGACAGTCGGCGCAGTCGGCTGTGCGAAAGTCAGGCACGGATTTATTTTTATTATAAAAATCTGGGAGTACAAGTAAGATTACCTTTATTATATTAAATGAAGGGGTGTTTTATGATTAATTACCTTCAGTTCAAAATTATAACGCAAAATTTCAGATAGTCGTACCTTGCTAATTTCTCCGGGCTACAGTTAGCTTCCGTCATTGAATATTAATGGAGCGTTTAGCTTCACGGCTAAATAGCTAATGCTACGCTAACTACGATCATAACTGTCCATCTGTGCATGGTAGCAATTAGTTACATCGACATGTATTTATCCTGGATGCCATTTTCATTGCAGGTGATCATGTCAGGAATTAAAAGAAAACTAGAAGGAAATGATCCAGACTATGAAGACATGTCGCTGCTTCAAAATAATAAGAGAAACAAAACTGCTGAATATAATGGTAGGTTATAACTCCACCACCTGCTTTGCACGTTTTGGATAAAACCAACACCTGCTCAGTGCTCTTAAATATTTACTTATCTTTTAATTTTCTTCCAGCTCGAGAAGCAACAGTCCAGAAGATTGAAAGCATCATCAGAGAGCAGTTTTCTTTAGAAATGAAGAATAAAGAACATGAAATAGATGTGATAAGTCAGGTACATAATTAATACTTTACCCGATTACACACACACACACACATATATATGTATACAATAATTTTCTGGTTGATAAGAACTTGCTGTAAGTTGATTTAATAGTTCTTTCATTGTTTTGCAGCGTCTAAATGAAGCCAGGAGGATGATGGACAAGCTACGGGCTTGCATAGTGGCCAATTACTACGCTAGTGCTGGAATCACAAAGCTCCCAGAGGTACAGTATGATGTTTTGACACAAAACATCATACTGCCACAGCTGCTAATTTTTTCTCTGTATCCTAGCACACGCAAAAAAGTGACCCTGCCGTGTTGAACCATCCAGCCATTCGCCGGTTCCTGGACCCTCCGTCCCGTTCTTCTTCCCCACTGAACCAGGACTCAGAGACTCCCTCACTGGGCCTTTCAGAGTCTGAGTCTCTCTCACAACAAGGAGAAGGAGCTGAGAAGAACGAGGAGGGAGCATGGAGGGAGGACAGCTACAGGCAGGAGCGCAGACCTGGACGCAACACGGGCAAAGTGAGTTCACTTGACAGAAACGGGGGATTCAGTGATCATTTGGTAAATCTTTTTTAACGTTGATCATGCACAACATATGATTATTTGTCTCAGGACACATTTGGTGTGCCTTCGTCCATGGGAGCAGAGCAGAGGGTGACCTACCACTCTACTGGAGAGGAAGCCTCTAGACTCTTTGTGAAGAAGACCATTGTTGTGGGAAACGTTTCAAAGTATGTAACTAAAGTTGCTTCTCATTTTACTCTTGCAGTCATCATCATCTTTCTAACTCGGTATGTTGTGTGGCCGGTTTTTCCAACTAAAGAAACTGTGGATGTAAAATGAAAAACAAACTTCAGTTTTGTTATTACTACAGTAATCCCAAGTTTAAAATTCAACTCCTTAAAATTAACAATACTATAGGCTTCTCAAAAACTTTTAAGGATTTAATTTCTAAAACAATTGTCTAAAGTGCTGCTCGAGGGCCATTCGCGACCCTTGGAGTGATTTTGTTTGGCCCACAAGTCAACTGCATATCATATCTGCTATCATTTTGGCCAGCAGGATTAAAAGGTCGATGCAGACTTTCTGCAAATTAGTTGATAATCCTTTTTTATAAAATGTTTAGATTTAACAGCAAAATGGAAATTGAGCAACATTAAGCAAAAATACAAACCTTTGGATATAATCTTTTTATTTTCACTTCTTGGTACAAAGCATCAAAAACCTTTTACTGATTTTTACCAGAAAGGAGACTTTTGGATAATGATTTATAAAACATGGTTAAATATTGCAATTGATAAAATAATCAAGAGGGCAACAGGACATTTTAAAATGAATATAACGTGATATCATCTACATACGAGCTGATCAACTTTATCAAACCTTCTATGAATCTATTGTAGCGACTGACAGCTGGACATTTTTTCAGAACTTCCATCAGCCTTTTGGGCCGTCCATGGTCCAAAACGCTGATCGACCCCCTTTTAAAAGGACACTTTCTCACATTATGCTTTTGCTGAGAACAGACTAAAATGAACTTTTCAAACACAAATGGTCTATGGACTGTACTTTTCTAGCGCCTTTCTATCTTATGAAGATACTCAAAGCGCTTTACAACACAATCAGTGCCCATTCATACAGCTGTCTACTATATCTCTCCAAAAAATAATCAGTGCTTTATTACATTCATACACTAATGGACACACATCGGAGACAATGAGGGGTTCAGTGTCTTGCCCAGGGACACTTTGGCACGTGACTGCTGGCGGAATCGAACCCCTAACTTTTGCATTGGAGGATGACTGCTCTAACCACTCAGCCACACATACACCCAAAAAGTCAAATAAATTAAATCCTTTTTAATAATAAAAAATAAAAAAGCTTAGTGTTTATGAGGCTTTTAATGTTTTGGGTCTTTAACAATTTAAAACTCTCCACCAAAATTAGTAAACTTGTGTCCTTTCTCCAAAATATTGTTGACGTTGAGAGTTAAATTCACATTTTTGTGGCCCACAAATCCGTTCATCTGGATAGTTTGGGCCCACACACGAAAATGTTTGGACACCATTATTTCAACATGTAGATTTAAACAAACGCCATATCATTTGGTTGTCATTGCAGTAACATACGGTATTAGAAAATAAAGGACTGAAAGATTTGAAAATTGTAAGAATGTGTTGTGATTGTATAAATTAAGCTAATTAGTCTGATAAATGAAGTGTATTTTTGAAATACATTACAGGCAAAACCCAGACGTTAGCTTGAACTCAGGATAACAAATCTTTGAGAAAATGAGGATTAAATCATAGATGAACACAGCTGCTGCTGTGTGAAAATATAAACGTTTACAGTAGCACAAAATAAATTGTGAATGAAACTGATGGTTGTTAGTTGTCAAATTGTTTTGTAAGTGCTCACAGGGACTGAATCAGTTGTTCTACAAGCTCAGTCTTGATAAAAATAGAAAACATCAATTTATTTATTATTTTTGTGCCAGATCCTGAGATCAGCCAATTTAACATAATAATAATAATAATAATAATGAATTCCATTTATAATGCACTTTTCATTAATAAAAATCTCAAAGTGCATAAAATGAAAGACACTTAAGTTGTTAGAAAATGCAAGGACAATACTTATAAATGTGTCTTAAGAGTTCATTTTTTTGTGTGATGTACACTAACAAAGGCCTATAGACAAAGGTGGGCGCCAGACCGCTAGGGAGCGCTAATCCGCTTACAGCGGACCTAAACAATTTGTCAGCGTTATAGCGGATTGACTAACTTTTATAATTCATAAGCGGATTTGCGCTATTTTTATTTAAAATGCAGTACCGCTAATAACTAATTATCTATCAGTAAAAACGAAAAAACTTATTTACGGGCTCTTAAATCAACCGGACGACTGCTAACAGACCATATCCTGTCAGCGCCGGATGTGGTCCGTGACAAAAAAGCGTCCCCCTCAGTCTCTTGGCTAGAGAGAGCGCAGTTAGCAGCCAGTGTGTTACTCTGCAGCCTTATTGCTTGTTTTCGAAGAGTCAGACGAAGAGTTTTTAACATGGAGGGTGAACTTATGGATGTTTCTCAGCGGCCTACGCGACGCGTCTGGATTAAAAAAGTAGTTCGCCATTTGCCCTCTTCAAAATGGCGGTTAGCATGTTAGCATTAGCGTCCGCTAGCATTGCTAATACATAAGTGCTTTTGAAATTGCGGACCTAAATAAATTAATAAGTGCTTTAGAAATAGCGGAACTAATTTTTGGATTAGCGCTGCCCAGCACTGCCTATAGACATGAAATATAGTATATGAGTACCGTAAATAGGAAGAAGTTCTCCTGGGCTGCCAGTTCATTAAAAAAAAAACTTTTTTGCCCATGAAGCTGTGTTGACTTTCAAAGTGTACAACTACAGTATTCCTCTTTTGTGCATCTTAAAATACAATGTTGTACTGATCCACACTGTGCTCTGGGGCTAAATCATCACGACTGCTGGCTGTTTCTGACTCTCAGGTACATCCCTCCAGACAAACGTGAAGACAATGATCAGTCAACACACAAGTGGATGGTTTATGTCCGAGGCTCCAGGAAAGAACCGAGCATCGACCACTTTGTGAAAAAAGTCTGGTTCTTCTTGCATCCCAGCTACAAGCCCAACGATCTAGTGGAAGTCAGGTTTGTTCCTGTATTTTTATTTTTATTATTTATTCATTTTACATATTTAAAATAAAATAAAAACATAAAAGATAATGAAATTTTTTTTTAATTAAATTTGTGAAAGAATTAAAATACATAAAATGAAAGGTGGCAGAAAGAAGAAACATTTCTTATTTTGTCTGCCCCTTTTTAAAACAAAAAAAACAATTTCAAACAATCAATTTAAACAATAATCTTCCAGAAACAACAGATCAATTTAGTAACATTTCACACTCAACAATTAACAAATACATTTGAATGCTTTACTTAAAGCTTTAGTATTTTGTTAGCTGTTTAGATTTGATAATTTTTTTGAATTTAATCGCAGAGTTAATATCTTTAACATCATTTTCCAAAACATTCCACAATTCCACTCCCTTTATGAAATAAACCGTCCCTCCAAACTAGTCCTATATCTAGGTTTTGCAAACATTTCAGTTCCTTTTAAACTGTAACAGCTTTCTCTCTTTACGAAAAACATTTGAGGGTAGCATATTCTTATGAGCCTTATGGATTACTAACAAAATATTATAGTCTACCAAATCATAAAACTTCAATAATTTGAGTTGTTTAAATAATACATTTAATGGATGACAGTAAGGCTTTCTAGCAATAATTCTCACCGCTCTTTTCTGTAAAATAAAAATAGAATTTGTTATAGTTGTACAGGCTTTACCCCAAACCTCTACACAATAAATTAAATGTGGAACAAAAATTGAGTTATACAGCAAATAAAGAGCCCTATCATTTAACAAGTCCTTTAGTTTATACAATACTGCAATAGATTTAGATAACCTAGTTTTAACAGAAATTATATTTTCTTTACGTTTAAAAATAAACACTGTTTGTTAATCACTTCTCAAGCCGACACACGTCAGTAGAAGTAATCGGTGTTCCTCCTTGTCTAATAGAAGTCAGTGGGGTGAGGAGAAACTTGCTCCACCCAGTTTTCCCTTTACTGCGTTGCCCATAGATACAATATTTGATTCTAATATTATAACGTTGTTCTGAGTCAGTGCTATGCCCCACCCTTTTTCACACCCCACTTGTCAAACCGAAGGGAGCAAGAAAACAAATTTGGGTAACGCTTATGTAAGAGGAGGTCTGCATCATTAGCTGCCATGAGATTTACGACTTTCAGCTGAACCTCTAATAGCTGTCACAGTTCGGTGACTCAGCAGCAAGCAGAAGCTCGACACAATCTCTTAATAAACAGCTCCCTCTTGTGCATTTTTGATGATCCAGTACAATCGCCCCACAATTACTCTTGTAAAAGGCGTTTTATGGATTGTGATGTGATATTTATTTTGAGCTAAGTACTACCAGTAAAAATCAAAATCTTTATCGTGTAAACTGTTCTAACTCAATATTTAGTGATGCTCATTTAGCCACAATTTGTCAGACATGACTTTTAGGTGTTATTTTTAAAGTAACCTGGATTCAACAAGATTTTGTAGTTTTGAAAGAATAATTTAACAATTTTTAGATATTATAAATAGCCGCAAGCCTTAGCCTTATTTCGTCCAAAGCTCCTACAAGCTCTTCAACCAGTCAGCAGTTGAAGCTGTAGCCTCCTGTAGTGCTCGTACAGGTATTGCTGTTGCAGCAGCTCACAAGCTGACTCATGTCTTCATTTTCAGCTCTGCTACATAAACGTCAAGATAACACTAAGTGGGTATACTGTATTTGAATGAGCACTTATTATCTTGGCACATTCACATCCTCTGAAACATGCACGTGTTTCTGTGAGTTTGGATGAAATTGTCAAACTTCGAAAGAGAGGGTATTTTTAAATAATTGATTAAAAAGGATTAGGAGCTTTATCTGAGCTAGAAGACTTTGTAAGACTCCTTCGTTTCAAAAGCAGCATGAGACGTTATTTATAGATTTGTATTCAGATGATGTTGAATTAGACTTTTGGGCTTTGTGTTTTCTCAGCGAGCCTCACTTTCATTTAACGCGTCGGGGCTGGGGGGAGTTTCCTGTGAGGATCCAGATCCACTTCAAAGACTCTCGCAACAAACGCATCGACATCATCCACCAGCTGAAGGTCAGATCTCATCCCACGTAACGTC
Source organism: Garcialebias charrua (assembly GCA_038048925.1). Taxonomy (NCBI): domain Eukaryota; kingdom Metazoa; phylum Chordata; class Actinopteri; order Cyprinodontiformes; family Rivulidae; genus Garcialebias; species Garcialebias charrua. The sequence continues at coordinate 18,155 of JBBPBX010005548.1, read as the reverse complement.
TTTATTTGAGGTGCTCACAGCATTTTTCCACGTCCTTCATCAACCCTCTTCCAGTTAGTTTGATGAGCTCTTTCATTTTCTGTTTTTGATTATTAAATATACTCATTACAAATATACAGTAAAGGTTTCAGAAAATACAAAACGTAAAGGCTTTTTTTTTTCTCACATTTTTTGTACTTAAACAAGACACTGCAGGTCCATGTTCAGTGTTCAATTTGGGTAAAGTCGAGCACTTTCTAATAGTTGAATTCATTTAAATTTTTTTCATTTGATGGCACTAAATAATTAAATTATTTGTGGTTACAATTTTAGTTTTGTGTCTTTTTTGACCAACTGCTCCTGTTTTCTTGCAGCTGGACAGAACATACACAGGGCTACAGACACTTGGGGCAGAAACTGTAAGTTACGTGTTTGCTCTGTTTCCTGTTGGTAGTTTGTTCGGAGGCTTTGCACTGACAGTGTTGCATTTTTTAGGTGGTTGATGTGGAACTTCATAGAGATTCTCTTGGGGAAGACTACATTCCTCAGCCTTCTTTCTCCAAGGTGACTCCAAGGACAGCCAGCCCCATGTCATCCTCTCCCCTGGCCCAAACTTATGGATGCTCAAGTTCCCCCATCTCTCATGACTGCAGCGCTGACAAAGGTACTGTACTCTTAACAGATTCAATTACACTTCAAGCATGTAGGTTTAAGGGTTTGGCTGTTTTTATTGTATTTTTATTTTTTAATAAGAAATTGAAAACCTGTCTGTGTATATGAGGCCAGTTTTAGAGCAAATAAAAAAGATTTTGGTCATAAATTAATTATAAAAATGGGACAATAGGTTTTATATACAACGCTAATCAGGATCTGAAGCCTTTCTATAACTAAGTTCAAATATAAAAAAAAGAAATTCCTTGCAAATGTGGAAAGTATATCTAATTTTAAGATGAACTAATCAAGACAAAGTTATTTTTTGTACTTCAAAATACTTAGTTTATATGTTTTTGAACTTACATGTATTGTGTATAGTCGTCAGTACGTACATTTTTGCTTGTCTGGGCCATAACGTCTGATCTGTTCAAGAAGATTTAAACTTGTACACATTTATACCACCACTAGACAGCATGTAATGATTTCATCACCCCGGCTCTAAGATCAAGGTCAAAGGTTATACAAGGTCTTTGCTTGTCCAGGTCATTGCTCTACATTGTTCTATTGCTGTATAATGGTTTGACGATCAGCTTATAATGCTCTGTTTGCGGGACTCTTATCTATAATTATCTATCAAACTCATATGAATCATTATGTTTTACAAGGCTGGGTTGAATATGTAACTTGTTCTTGAGATACATTTGGAACAATGATTTAATGTCTTTTGATCCTCAGGTTCAGTCAAAGCTGAGACCACGAGATCTGCAGGTGGTCGCACTTCAGGCCTCACCGCTGGTGAACGGACACCAACGCGACCCAAAGCTGGAGACAGAGTCACTCTGGGTTCCCATGGCAACTCTGCTTTTCAGCCAATCACATCAAGCTGTAAGATAGTTCCTCAAGGACAGCCACCCAGTCCTGCCGAGTCACCTGGGAAATCATTCCAACCGATCACTATGAGCTGTAAAATAGTTTCAGGTAAGTTTCTCTTCCAGCGAGTCTGCACGCCTTCAGCTGTGTGTGTTACATTATGTCAGGAAAACTTTCCTTTCCTTAGTCCCATCTGAGACATTTAGAGAAATAGGATTTATTTTTTGAATGCAGAGAATCTTTGGATACACGTCTCTTGATTTCTGAGTTTTGTTACTAAAGCACTTCAACATTTTAAATGTACTGTTTTTAGGTGAAATATTACTTCCACAAAGAATTTGCTGATGTCAACTTAACACTCCCAGTAAATGGTGTCTGTTTTTAGTATTGATATTATATTTACCACTTCTTAACCTGATAAATTAATAATAATAATAATAATAACTTTTATTTATAACGTACTTTACATACAACAGATCTCAAAGGGCTACAATGAACATTAAATAAAATCAAGATAAAAATCAACCATAAATGCAACCAAGAGGAGGAACAACCAAGAGGATAGTGCCTCACAGATGTTTGCATCAAAAACTTAAAATTCACAAAATGCAGATAAAATACTCAAATAAAAACTGGGTGCAATAAAAACAAAAGCACAATTAATTAATTAAAAAAACTGGATAAAAAGAAAGGTTTTAAGACCTTTTTTAAAACATGTCACGGTCTGTGGGGCCCTCAGATATGAACACTGTTTTTGTTCAAAATGCCAGGAAGCCTACTGTTTTTAAAATCAAATCAAAATGACCATTCCTTGAAGTTGGGTTTTTACAAATTTCTTGTTTTATTAAAATGTTTAAGAAACTTTTTTAACAAGAATCTCCAGTGAAAACCTTCTTTTTCATTATACAGTATCTGTCAACAAAATAAAGTTAATAGAAAATTACAGTAATATGCAACATGTGCAACTTTTTTATTCAACCTTTATTTATACAGGTTAGTCCCATTGAACTTCAGGGACTCATTTACAAGAGAGACCTGAATTTAACAAAGAGTGATGACAACAGTGGACAACAATGACAACAATAGACAATCATGAAAGATGCATACAAATTTATTATTATTATTTTTTAAATGAAAATAAAATGGTAAATAAAAGGATAATTAAAAGGAAAAGTAGCGAAAAAACAGCCAGATTGTAAGGCGGTGTAGAATACTAAAAATAATTAAATGTAAAAAACAAAAACAAAAAAACAACTAAAGATAAAAATAAAAAATACAATAAAAACTATAAAACAAATAGAAAATAAAAAATAAACTATATAAAAATACTAAAGCTATATAAGTTCAGAAAAAGTTCAAGGAATGTTGATGAAAGTAAAGTAAAGCACACATGTATGAGCAAGTTTATGAGTCAGTAAAATATTATTTGTTGTTCCTTGTCACTTTATAGTTCATGTTAAAATATTTAGTTAATGTTTTTTCTTTAAGAAAACGGTTCTAAGGATTTTTTTTTAACCTATTTTATTTCTCTGCTAACACTCCATCCTCAAAGGGACATGATATTTTAACAGCTGTTGTTCTGTAACACCCACAGGGTCTCCCATCTCTACTCCCAGCCACTCACCGCTGCCCCGGACACCCACCGCCTCCACCCCTGCCCACAGCAAGCAGAGCTCCTCCTCAGTGCTAAACAACCCGTATATTATCGTGGATAAACCAGGCCAGGTGATCAGCATGGCTTCATCTGCTTCCTGCACGGGTACTGTATATATTTCCTACTCTGTGTCAAAGTACCTCTCGGAGGAAAGTTGGGCGTAACTGAGAAATGGCATCTGAACCACACACACATAAAACCTAAGAATGGATGTGAAGAATCTACTCCAAAGTAAAGAATTTAGAAATTTTAACTTAGTTTTTGTCCTTTATACATTTGGAATATTTTACATTTTAATCTTTCTTATCAAGCCTTGTGTGATTTATCCAGTCTTTGTTCTTCTTCCATTTACTCTTTTGTAGTTCATTTTGACTCACATGTCTGTTGTATGGTGATTCAGCAGGATAGCTGCTGGATAAATGGTTGCCATGGGGACTGAGCTGATGTATTTCATGGTCAGATTATATTGTATGTGACCTCACCCTCCTATTGATTATTTTTTCAAGTATACTTGTTTGATGTGTATAAATATAGTTTGCGCTTGGTTGGAAAGAGATAATGTCAGGTGAAACAGGAGTGCACTCAACATATCTGTCACTGCATCAAGGAGCAGGTCCTTCTGATATGTGCTGATGTTTGGTTCTTCAAAAGTATCCTTCAAATCTCACTGTGTTGCTTTTTACATCCACTCAGTCTTTTAGTTCCCTCTACAAGCGTGCAGCTCAACCAGGTTTGGGTTGCTTTAAATGATGCTTCATCACATTAGCTGAGGTGGATGTGTGTGTTGTAAACGATTCACCAAACATTTTTAAAGCACTAGGTAAGAAGCAACACTTCAGCAGTACCCTAGGAGCCAAGATGGTCTAGTGGCAGGGCTTTTGACTACGGATCCGAAGGTCGCGGGTTCGCGCCCCAGCCACTACCCAGCTTGGGGTGTCTATGAGTGCACACCTATTTCTCCAGCTCCCCGGGCGCTTTCGGGCTGCTCACTGCACCACCTGGTAGGTGGTTGGGTTAAATGCAGAGACGAATTTCGTCTGTGTATGGGAACATATGCAGATGACAGGAATAGACATTATTATTATTATTATTCTCTACTTGTATGTAAAAAGGTCAGCCTCGACACCCACACAGAAGCCGTTTTCGCACTGCACAGCCCTCAACGGCCCGGCCCACCCCTGATTGGCCCAGAGCTCGGCCTGGCCCGCCCCCGCTCATTACGCATTGTCCGGAGAGCCGGCCTTGAAGTGGGTGTGCAGTTCTCTTGAAGTGGGTGGGAAGTTCTTGTGTGCGCGCTTACAGTGTTTTAAGAGAGGAGACGGCGCTAAAAAATATTTGTTAGCTGAATATATATATTAGTGTTTCTGAGTTTAATTTTTGTTAATAACTGATTACAAATCAGCTTATGTTAGAACGTAAATAACATGAAGCGCGCATCCATAAAGAGCATTTCCACCTTTCAGCTGAATTTCATTAAAACATAACTAATATTCTCTAACTCTTGCCCGTAGCCAGGATTTAAAAATATAACTAATATTCTCTAACTCCTACGCGTAACCGGGTTGTTACGTGGGGCAAATCCTTTATAGTAAAAGTGGACTCCTGAAAAAAACCAATATGCCGCCGTAGCCGAGTGGTTAAAGCGTTCGCCTTCCACTCTTAATTTTATCTAGACTCGGGTTCGCGTCCCACCTGGTTCAAATTATTTTACGTTTAAAAAGGAGTTTGTGTTAACCAGAGTGGAAGGCGAACGCTTTAACCACTCGGCTACGGCGGCATATTGGTTTTTTCAGGAGTCCACTTTTACTATAAAGGATTCGCCCCACGTAACAACCCGGTTACGCATAGGAGTTAGAGAATATTAGTTATATTTTAAAACCCTGGCTACGGGCAAGAGTTAGAGAATATTAGTTATATTTTAATGAAATTCAGCTCGCGCTGAAAGGCGGAAATGCTCTGTATGGGTGCGCGCTTCGTGTTATTTATGTTCTAACATAAGCTGATTTGTAATCAGTTATTAACAAAAATAAAACTCAGAAAAACTAATTCAGCTAACAATTTTTTTAGGGGTTTCTGTAGTTAAATTTTAATGAAATTCAGCTCGCGCTGAGGTTGTTGTTAGAACGAGTCCCGCCCCTGCTGCAAACAACGAATCAAATGTGAGCAGTACATGATGTCAAACTGGGCCCGAGAGCTCGGCCCGACCAGAACCACGTCTTGGCGGGTTCCAAAACGAGGGCGGATCCCGGGCGGAAAAGGCAAATGCGAACATGACGAACCCGGGTTAGAAGGCGGGGTGGGGCGGGCCGGGCCGTTGAGGGCCGTGCAATGCGAAAACGGCTAGAGTCACCAAAAAAGAAAAGTGTGACTGCACCACAGATGCCCTCATTTTTCTGAAAAGGTTGACGACAACAACTGCAAAATCCCTCATAGTACTGTACCGTCATTTTTTTCCTGACCTATCATGTTTAAATTATTTCCCAGGATGCCCCTCTGCCAAACAGACCCAAGGTGCTCGCTCTCCTGCGCCTAAAGTTCACACCGGCACCCTCCTCTCTTCAGGGGTTAAGGTGAGCCAAGAGTCTTAAAGCTTTTATCCATTAAACAACAAATTATTACAAGTTAAAGCATTTTACTGATGTGTTCTCCAGCTGTGTTCTGGCAGAATCTGCATCTTTAACCAAGCAGTGGGTAAAAGTTGTAGGTTATGCTATCTTCAGCAGATGTGAGTGTCTTAGCACAAAATAGGACATCTTTGTGAAGGTGGGGGAGCTTTCCTGAGAGCTGAATGCTTTCCCAACAAATGTCGTAATAATCCTACGATGCTACTCTCACATGCCCATCACTTGAATTACATTTATGCACTGAATACATGATGATATCTATCTTTATTTGATTAAGCACCTTATAATGCTCAGCAGTCATTGGCTGCTACATGAAAAGACACATCCTCCTTTATTTATAATTGTGATTTATCAGTTGCATGTTTTTAAACTGTAAAGAAAAATCTACAACATGCATTTTCACAACTTTATTGTAATCAGGCTTGTGTTTTACAGTATTATATGTCTGAGTTCTCTCCATGTGTTCAGGTTATTATCAAGCAGGAGCCAGGGGAAGTTTCAACACAGCAACAGCAGATGGTTTCCACAGAAACCAGCCAGCAGCAACCTGCTGCTGCTGCAGCCCACCAGTTTGTCGCAGTGAAGGGAGGTCACATGGTATCCACGTCGAGCCAGAAACAGACTGGAGGGGCCACAGGGGCCACAGCTAGTAAGGTCAGACAGTCTTAAAACACACCCTGCATCATGTCAATAATTCATACAGTGATGCACATGCGCTTCAGAGTTAAACATTTATAAACCTAGTGTTGCACTTCTTCTCTTCATAGATGGGTATTCCTGTCAGCTCAGCGCTTCAGTCTTCAGTGAAGCAGGTTGCCATTAGTAGTGGACAGATTCTGGTTGCCAAGGGCAACCCCTCTGTCTCTAAGGTGATGGGTGGGAAACAGGTTTTGGCTCAGGGAGTTGCTAAAGCCATCGTCAGTGGAGCCAGTGGTGTCTCTGGTCAGCAGGCTGGTGGCAGGGCAGCCGGTGGCTCGGGCGGCAAGAGTGGAGGTCAGAGTTCACACGCTACACTCAGACGCACTCTGCTCCACAGCCATGAACCACTGCCCACAATGCATTGCACCACAATGCTCATTTCCTACTGAATTATAACCAATATGAGTTCAATTAATACTGTCAGTTCAGTTTGTTAAAATTTGCAACACAGTTTTATAACTTGGTGGATTCATCTTTTTATTGTTTTATTTTTTAGTGATGGCCACTCTTCAGCTCCCAGCAAACAATCTGGCCAACTTGGCTAATTTACCTCCAGGTACCAAGCTGTACCTGACCACCAACAGCAAGAACCCATCGGGGAAGGGAAAGCTGCTGCTTATTCCACAGGGAGCCATCCTCAGAGCCTCCAGTGCAAGTAAGACATGCTAAATATTTGGGTAAAATTGAAAGTGTTCTCTGAACAGCCTGGTGTCCTGTAATCTACAAAACTATTAAACTGTTCACACTGGATGCACTGGGAATTCAGTTTATATAAACAGTTCTGAAATGACTGAGTACAACTGGAGGAAAGCAGTTGGATGAGTCAAGTCATCGTCTTCTGCTCCCTTCTGTTTTTTTTTGTTGGGTTTTTTTTACATTTTTGGGCTCTAGTGGCCTTTATTGTAGAGGATGAGGGCGAAACGGGGTAGAGAGAGGGGAGAGACACTGCAGAGAAATAGCTCGTCGGGTCTGGGACGTGAACCCGCGACGCCTGCAGAGAGGCCCAGCCTCAGAACATGTGCCGCACGCTTATCCCCCACACCAAAGCGGCAGCACGTGCTCCCTTCTGTTTAAAGAACATTTCCAGGATCACTTGACAGAATCACACATCCAAAAAGGTGTGTGCGGTAAATGTGGAATAAAGATGATGTATCTGATTTGAGGCTGTGTTTGTTGCTGTCTGTAAAATAGGTCAACAGTCCCAGAGCAGTTCTTCAGCAGCTACAGGACAGAACTCCTCCTCTTCAGGCAGTTTGCCTTCCAACCTCTCCTACACATCCTACATCCTGAAGCAGACCCCACAGGTGGGTTGACACATTTTCTTTCAAATTTTTTTATTATTAACCTTCCACACTCAACTTTAATATGTATTTTTTAAATGTAATTTGTGGACAGTGTCGTTGCTTCTGATGGGAAACTCGCTACAAGGAGAGTCCATGTTTTTCTTTCTTTCTTTTTTAAAATTTGGACATTTCCTATTCCTCTGTAGCCTGGTTAAAACCAGACCCTTGTCCTTCACTTCGCTTCGGACTAGGGTCTGGACTTTCTCCATAGAGAAACGATTCTTGCTGGAGGCGTGGCCTCTGCTGATGGCTGCTCCCCCGTGGTCTGCTGAACTTGACTTCAGCTCCGCCTCCTGCTGAATTTTCTCTCGCTGCCGTTGCATATTCTGTGTTTATATGTTAATAAAATAAATAAATAAAACCATGGATCGCTGGTCCAACACACCAGAAGACCAGAAAATCTGATGGGACTCGGGCAGCAACGAACACGAGTTTAATTCTCTCGTGACAACCTGAAGCATCAGCGGAGGGAGAGGAGGAGGAGGGAGCGAGCGATAACTTGACTTTTGGCAAAAAAACAAAAGAAAACTCCAGATAAGGGATTAAGAAGGGGAAATTAATACATTTGTGTCACATATAAAACAGTCCTGCATCGCTTTGCATCGCTTTGAATGAGAACATGCGGCTGCTCGTTGGCTGCGCGCTCCCCCGTGGTCTTCTGAACTTGACTTCAGCTCCGCCTCCTGCTGAATTTTCTCTCGCTGCCTTTGGATATTCTGTGTTTATATGTTAATAAAACGTTCTAATAAAATAAAATGAAACCATGGATCGCTGGTCCAACACACCAGAAGACCAGGAAATCTGATGGGACTCTTTAATTCTCTCGTGACAACCTCAGTCATTTCCTTGTTCATTTCACTCAGCGGAGGAGGAGGAGGAGGGAGCGAGCGATCACTTGACTTTTGGCAAAAAAACAAAAGAAAACTCCAGATAAGGGATTAAGAAGGGGAAATTAATACATTTGTGTCACATATAAAACAGTCCTGCATCGCTTTGCATCGCTTTGAATGAGAACATGCGAATGCTCGCTGGCTGCGCTGGGACAGGTGGGGGCGTGGGTTAGGGGCCAAAAACTCCGCCCCTTCTGTTCTCTGATTGGTCCGGTCAAAAATCGGCCGGAGAAATCGTTGTCTATGGGAGAAGTCCCAGACTGTGCAGTGAAGGGAAATGAGAATTGAGCGGAGCTGTGCAGGAAGGCGAGGGCCAGGCTAATTCCTCTGCGTTTATGTGAACTTTTTCAGGACACCAGTTTCTTTAAACATCGAAAGACGTGCATTATTTATTCATTTTAAATTTCCTGTATTTTGTGTATACAGTAATGTACTTAAAACCTAATACCTCTGACATAACTCAAGGTCGTGGTTGTGTTAAAATTTGACACATGATTTATCTTTCATGGTCCATTATTTTTCAGGGTACATTTCTGGTTGGCCAGCCAGCACAAGGATCAGCGAAGCAGGGGGGTTCAGGGTCAACAGGTCATTCAGTATCATCGTCTGCAGCTACTACCCAGCAGGCCATTCGGGTGACCGCCGGACAGAAGGCAGCCATATTAGCTCAGGTAAGTTTAACCTGTTCTGAGGTCACTGAAACAATTTTTGTGTCAACAAGTTCTTTAATTTCTCACTTTACGTAACTACGTCTTAGCCATTTTATTTTTTATGGTGAAAAAAGATCAAATTAATTCAGCTTTTTTGCAGATTTGTTACCTCAAGATGTTCTTTATTACCATTACTACTAAATCTAGTGTAAAACGGCATACTGTACAGGTAGTCCCCGATTTACGAGCGAGTTCCGTACCTACGGGCCGCTCGTATGTCGAAAATTCGTAAGTAGGATCACAAAAAAAAAAATTAAATTTTTTTTATTTTTTTTTTTTATAAATGAATACATGTACAGTACTGTACAGTCACCAAGCACTTAGCCTATCCTAACACAGTTTTTAAAGATGAAGGAGTGAGTTGAATTGTCTCCCTTTCACATAAAGGGAGCTAGCTCCCTTTATGTGAATGGAGCCTGCTAGGGAGGAGGGAGACAATTCAACTCACTCCTTCATCTTTAAAAACTGTGTTAGGATAGGCTAAGTGCTTGGTGACTGTACAGTACTGTACATTTATCTATTTATTAAAAATATATATATATATTTTTATTTATTTATAAATAGATAAATGTACAGTACTGTACAGTCACCAAGCACTTAGCCTATCCTAACACAGTTAAGGAGTGAGTTGAATTGTCTCCCTCCTCCCCAGCAGGCTCCATTCACATAAAGGGAGCTACTTTCACTTTATGTGAAAGGGAGACAATTCAACTCACTCCTTCATCTTTAAAAACTGTGTTAGGATAGGCTAAGTGCTTGGTGACTGTACAGTACTGTACATGTATTCATTTATAAAAAAAAATTAATGAGATGCATATTCGAAAGTCCGGAACCTCGAATGCCGATGTGCTCGTAAGTCGAGGACTACCTGTATTGTCAAATTTAAATCTTTTTTTTTTTAGTTAAGTCAGAATCTAATATTTTTGTATATGTTATGTTTTAAAGGTCTTTCTGACATCACTTTCATTCATTCAACCTTTATTTAGGCAGGTTAATCCCATTGAGCCTCGAGAACTCATTTACAAGAGAGACCTGATTTCAACAAAGAATGATGATAACAATGGACAACAGCGTCAGCAATAGACAATCATAAAAGAGGCATACAGTCAAAAAAAAAAGTTAAAATAAGATGTAAAAAAAAAAGTAGCAAAAATAGCTAGATTATAAGGCAATTGTAGAAAACTAAAAACAGGAACATGTCTGCATTGATTCTTGCTTACTTGCTTTCTTGAAGGTGTAACAAGCTCGTGCAAACAGTATATTAGTTTTTGACCTGATCCTCAGGTGGTTGGCAGCTCACAGGGAGCACAGCTCAAGTTGTCTGACGGCTCTGTGAAGACAGTAACGGCAGCAGGAGTGGGCCACATGTCCAAGCCTGGCACCACCACGTTGAGGATGACGGGTGGAGTAATCACAGCAGCCTGCTCCAGTTCTGCTGCTGCGGCCAGTCAACAGGCTAGTTCCACCTTTTTAGTTGTCGTTTTTATGATTTCTTTAAGCCATTTGAAAATTAAACAGCTGTATCTTATGAAGTTGAACTGGGTTGATCTTATGGTAATGAGCAATATTTTTTATTTGTTTATAGTTTTGTCTACCTACCTACTTGTTATCTTTTTTTCTGACAAATTTCACCAGATGTATAGAAAATTATGTCAGTAGGAATTCAATGTTTCAGTCACAAAAATATTTATTTGTGAGCTATAAGAATAGTTTTTAAAGTGTGCAGCACAATAATTTTCATTTCATTTATTCATTTATATAGCACTTTACACAACCACGGTGGTGGTGACCAAAGTGCTTAACAAAAAACAGTGCAATACTTAAAAAGACAGATTAAAAATCAAGAAAAACACAACATAAAAGCAAAAATAAAACCAGAAATGTCACCACATATTTAATTACTAAAAGCCAGTTTGAATAAAAAAGTCTTAAGCTTTGATTTAAAAGGGCCAAGTTCAGTAATCTGGCGTAGCTCAAGTGGGAGTGTATTCCAGAGTCGAGGTGCGGCCGCAGAAAAGGCACGGTCACCCCAACGTTTATATTTTGTCCGTGGAACAGAGAGCAAGAGTTGGCTATCTGACCTCAGAGACCTGGAGCGGGCGGGGAAACTTAACAACTCCGTTATATAAGTAGGAGCGAGGCCATTCAGAGCTTTAAAAACAAATAAAAGTTTAAAATCTATCCTAAAACGGACAGGAAGCCAATGTAGTGAGAATAAAACAGGTGTGACAATAATGCTTAAGAAGCAGTTATATACTTATAAGTAGGTGCTATAAGTGATAAAAATACTAAAACTACAAATGACACATTGTCCTCGGCAATGAGAAAATGTTTAAAACAGAAGAGATCCAGCGTTGAGTGCTGCAGAAAGGTTGGTGATTTATTTGTCCCAAAGAGCAGAGATAATTGAAAGTGCTTGAAAATCACTTAGCAGCCGTTGAGCCTCAGTCCTGATTGAGGTGATTACAGCTTCAGAGCATGCGCCAGACCTCATTAACTTGAGTAATGGAAATGTACAAATCTCATCCTAGACGCTCCATCGTACAAAAAAACATTGAGTTTAAAACACACACAAGCACTCATAATGGGGCTGAGAAGTATATATTTGTAAAACATTTTTGGAAGCGCTAATACCTTTAGGAAAATTAAACAAAAGTGTTGGCCTGATAAATTAGTTGTGTGGCGTTGAAAAACAAACAGCAGCATCATAAAGTACATGTAGTTAACAATAGTTGTTGCTCAGCTGTAAACCAGTGAGCACTGTTATGTTCATAAATTCCCAGCAGTTCCAATCTGCAGCTTTAACGTTACCATTTATAGCTTTAACCCACATTTTCTGCTGACACACACCCCCAGTATGAAATGGAGAATGTGCCCAGAAGAGAGTCGATCCTGCAGTCTTAGCTTCCAGCTACTGTACACACCAAAACCAGAGAACCGAGGACTTGTGTGTGAGAGTAGCAGAGTGTGCATGTGTACAGTTACATGTATAATATAATATAAAAAATCACTGCTTTCTTTATGACATCTTGAAAACCTCTAGGTTAAACCATGTGACTTAATTTTTGTCTAAAGTGTGTGACCATCATGTCTTCTAAACGTGTAAAAAGTGGGCATATTATTATGGTATAGTCTCCATACGATCATAAACTTTCTCTTGCCTCGCCCACATCTTCTGCTCCGCTCAAGATAATTTAACGAAACTTCACACAAATGCATCATCACTAAACAAAGTGTTGCACTTTTTATCACCCCGACTCCAAAGTCATAAATCAAGGTTGAATTTACAGCGAGCTCTTTAATTGTCCCGTCCATAATTTTGATCCGCTCAAGATAATTTAATGAGATTTGATACACATTTGTACTAGAGCCCCACCAATATGGAATTTTTGGCTATTACCGATATTGAAGTGCAGATGCTGATAACCGATACATTGGCTGAAACCTTTTGAGTTTTGTCCACCCCCATGAATCTAAGTAAACTACTTTTAAATAGGGGTGCAGGAAAAAATCGATTTTTTAAAAAATCGAGATTCTTAGTCCTGGCGATTCAGAATCGATTCTAAAAGCCCCAAAATCGATTTTTTTTTTTTTTACATTAAAACCCAAAAGATAAAGAAAATAAAACCATATCTCATAGTATATGAAAGAATACATAAAATGAAAGGTGGCAGAAAGAAGAAGAAATCTGACCCGAACCAGTGACCTCCAGGACCCGATAAGGATAAAGCGGGTAAAGATGATGGATAGATGGCTTTTGTTGAAAAGATTTACCAAACAAATCTTTTAAACAAAATCCATCCATACACATTTGAAACATGGATGAATGCAATATGATTTTGAAGTCTATTTTATTTTGAGTTAAATGTTTATGCAATACAGTAGGCTGAAATCTTTGTTTACGTTTGTATTTTGAATTATTTGTGATGGACTGGAGACATGTCCAGGGTGTCCCCTGCCTCTCGCACAGTGACTGCTGGATATAGGCACCAGTGACCTCCGGGACCCGATTAAAGCTGCTGCATTCTATTCATATACCCATCTGCTCACAGTTCAGGCTGCTGTATTTATACTGTATTATTTGACATTGTTAATGTTTGCTACAAGCATACATTATTGTTTTAAAGGGGACCACACATGCAAAATTCACTTTTTAATGACTTTTTTACTCAACTTTGGGTATGTACTTCATAAAAAAACAGTCCTAGGGCCAAAAAAATGCACCCAGTGGTTTATTTACTCTAAGTATATTTATTTTACTGTGATAAGATAGGTTTCGTTTTCAAATCCTGCGGTTTGTGACGTCACAAACCGCAGCCACAACCCACCTCAAACCTGAGTCCAGCCCCTCACCTAGCAACCCCTGGTTATGCTCCACCCACTTCAGTATAAAAGACATGACGGTTGTTTTTCATGATTTCATCTCATCTTTTGTTTAAATGTTCTTAATTTCATGTGTACAGCACTTTGTTGCAGCTGTGGTTGTTTTAAATGGCTTTATAAATAAAGTATAATTGTTATATTTGTTTGCTGACATTATAGTAAAAGTGTGTTTGAGCTGAACTTTTCTTTTAAAAATGAACATAATTGTCAAATAGCTGATAGGTTCGCTTTGACCGGTCTTCGTGTGCGTGGGCTGCTAAAACCTTCATCTGTTTAAAATTTAATAAGATTAACACTTAAAAAACATATTTATTTGCTGAAAATTATAGCAAAGATGTGTCTGAGCTGAACTTTTCTTTAATAAATGAATATGTTCAAATCCGCTGGATTTAAATAATTTCGCTTGTCGGGTATTCCAAACGTGTGCGCAACATGCTGCAACAACCTTCATCTCTTTAAAATGTAACAAGATAAACACCAAAAAATATTTATTTATTTATTTTTATTCAAACTCATTGAATTCTTCATCCTCTGCGTCGCTGAAGAGTTCTGTCAACTCCTGAGCAGGTAACAGGTGCAACGCTCAGAGCAGCTGCGTCCTCCTGGCTCCACGTCAGCTCCATCAAACATCCTGCCTTCCTGAACCCAGACAGATGGATTCTTTACTGACTGAGGTCCAAGCTTTATCCTTCCGTCCATCCATCCATCCATCCGAGGACCTGCTGCACGTCACGTGCATCTGTCCTGTAGCTGTTGCTCTCTGTCCATCACGGAGCAGAGCTGCTTTGAAGCTTGGTCAAGCCTTCCATGCAGGAATGGAGTTAAACACTTTAATTTTATCTTTAAACTACAGCATGATGTGTGCGCACACGCGGTCCATCCAGCAGGACTTTTTTTGCTCTAAAATATCCGTATACAGGTACACTGGTCGTCAAAAGCCTAGAGGGTCCTTTAGCGATGTTGAGGAGAGCAAGACGTGACGGTGTGTGTGTGGAGTGAACATCTGGAGAGCTGGTGCAAAGAGAACAACCTTCACATGAATGTGAAGAAGACGAAGGAGATGATTGTGGACTTCAGAAGGAACAAACACACCCACACCCCACTGTATATAGGTGGATCTGCGGTGGAGGTGGTCTCCAGCTACAAATACCTGGGTGTACACTTGAATGATAACCTCAGCTGGAGCAATAACACCACCAGCCTGATCAAGAAAGGTCATCAGAGACTCTACTTCCTCAGACGGCTGAGACGAGCCGGTCTGAGAAGCTCAGTCCTCACCTCGTTCTACAGGTGTGCAGTGGAGAGCGTCCTGTGCTCCAGCATCAACGTGTGGCATGGAGGCTGCACAGTTGCAGAGAGAAAAGCTCTGCAGAGAGTGGTGAAGGCTGCACAGAAGTCTGTGGGAGTCAGTCTCCCCACCATCACAGACATTTACACCTCCAGATGCAGAAAAAGAGCCACCTGCATCATGAAAGACCTCACTCACCCAGCACACTCACTCTTTGCACCACTCCCCTCGGGACGGAGGTTGAGGAGCATCAAATGTAGAACCACTAGACTGAGAAACAGCTTCTACCCTGAGGCTGTCAGACTCATGAATAAATAAATAATAAGAATAAACACTGCAAAATGTCACATCATACTGATACTGATCTGTTTCTTGTTGCTGCGTTCATCTGTGACCATCTGCTCATGTTCGTGCTGCTGTTTATAATGATGTTTTTCTACTACATTAGGGCTTAGTGTATTACTAGCTGATGTCTCTCTTAGTTAATCCTAGATGTTATTATTGTTTTTCTCTTGCATTTGTTGTTGGATGTAACTGGGACCCTGTGTACATAATCTCGTTTTCAACACATGTACTACATGCGGTGCAAATGACAATAAATTCTCTCTGACTCTCTCTGACTCTAANTGTATATAGGTGGATCTGCGGTGGAGGTGGTCTCCAGCTACAAATACCTGGGTGTACACATGAATGATAACCTCAGCTGGAGCAACAACACCACCAGCCTGATCAAGAAAGGTCATCAGAGACTCTACTTCCTCAGACGGCTGAGACGAGCCGGTCTGAGAAGCCCAGTCCTCACCTCGTTCTACAGGTGTGCAGTGGAGAGCGTCCTGTGCTCCAGCATCAACGTGTGGCATGGAGGCTGCACAGTTGCAGAGAGAAAAGCTCTGCAGAGAGTGGTGAAGGCTGCACAGAAGTCTGTGGGAGTCAGTCTCCCCACCATCACAGACATTTACACCTCCAGATGCAGAAAAAGAGCCACCTGCATCATGAAAGACCTCACTCACCCAGCACACTCACTCTTTGCACCACTCCCCTCGGGACGGAGGTTGAGGAGCATCAAATGTAGAACCACTAGACTGAGAAACAGCTTCTACCCTGAGGCTGTCAGACTCATGAATAAATAAATAATAAGAATAAACACTGCAAAATGTCACATCATACTGATACTGATCTGTTTCTTGTTGCTGCGTTCATCTGTGACCATCTGCTCATGTTCGTGCTGCTGTTTATAATGATGTTTTTCTACTACATTAGGGCTTAGTGTATTACTAGCTGATGTCTCTCTTAGTTAATCCTAGATGTTATTATTGTTTTTCTCTTGCATTTGTTGTTGGATGTAACTGGGACCCTGTGTACATAATCTCGTTTTCAACACATGTACTACATGCGGTGCAAATGACAATAAATTCTCTCTGACTCTCTCTGACTCTGAGTAAAGTGAACGGCAAATTGAAACGCGGCTGTAAGAAAGTCTGTTTGTGCACCTGTTGGCTGGAATTATTATTAAAACAAGAGGATTAACCTTCAGCCACCGTGTGGTTTATGTGCAAGGCGAGCGAGGGAGTTAACCCTGAAGCAGAGACTTCAGCCCTGGAGGAAAATCTCCCCTGTGTCTTTTGACCACGGATGAAAGACTGAGCAGGAAAGGTTAACACTAACCCTTTTTAAAAAAGAGCTAATTTTAAAACAACAACAGTTTAGAGATACTGGCTGTTACAGAGGGCGGAGTTAATGTAAACAGATCTTTGAAGGGCGTGGCCATGACAGCTCATTATCATAAACCAGTCGTTCAAAACGAAAGTTAAAAATGGCAGAATTAAAAAGGGTATAATTGATTATCTAAGAATTATTTTGTGTATTAAATTGAATGAACATTGTCTGGATAGCCCACAGACATACCATAAAAATTTTAAAAATCTATCTGTGGTCCCCTTTAAATAAATGTTTTATTTGTTTACATTAGCCGTGGCGTAGTGGTAATGGCAGTCGTCCCCCGATCGGAAGGTTGGCGGTTCGAATCCCGGTTCCCCACACCATGTGTCGTTGTGTCCTTGGGCAAGACACTTAACCCCGAGTTGCTCCCGGTAGGACTGGAAAGCACCTTGCATGGTAGTCTGCCGCTACCGGTCTATGAATGTGTGTAGCATTCAATGTGTGTAGCGCTTTGAGATTTTCACTAATGAAAAGCGCGTTATAAATTGAATTCATTATTATTATTATTATTATTATTATTATTGTTTAATCTTTTCAATAAATCAGGGTGCTGTAAAATAGGGTGAAATATATACCGATAGTGAACGCATAGTGTGCTGTATGTGGTACTCTTGTTTGTACATACTGTATTTTGACTCTAATTTATATATTTTATAATGTAAATAACCAAACTGTAATAAATGTCCCATTCACTTACGTTCTTTTGACAAAAACTATAATCTCTTTTTTTTTTTTTACTAATCTTGTTGAATATTATGGTTCACAGCCACATTTTTGTTTTTATCCGCTTTGCTTTGAGCTCTGCTCTTGCAGTTTAAACATGCAGCCCTATCAGATTATTGTCTATTTCAAATGAACACATTACCTTTTGTTTATGTTTTATGAGTGAACTTTAGTTGATTTTTTTTTTACTACACGGATTATTCATGTTGTGAATGAGTTCTAAGATTTAAGTGGAAACGATATTTAAAATATATTTCATGTTTGATGTGATGCTGACTGAACCACATATTTAAAGAGTTTAGAGCTGCGCTATTCCTGGACATGTTTTAACTGACAGATGCTTCTGTGTGCTCATCCAGGCTGCTGATGGTGGGAAGTCTGCCTCTCAGCACCACTCACTGCTGGTGTCAGCCAGCCAAGCAGCAGTAATCAGCGCAGCCAGCAGCGGCAGCATGTCCAAGGCAGCTGTGGCCTCTTTGGTCAAAGGAGCAGGAAGCTCTGCCACGCCGAGCAAAAGTGCAGGAAGTTCAGCCGGGGCCATACTGACAGTTGCAAAAGGGATCACAAATGTGCCCGCCATGAGCTTGTCCAAAGGAGCTGGGACGGGGACTGTGGGCGG
>JBBPBX010005547.1:41464-71720 GCA_038048925.1 Garcialebias charrua | reverse complement strand
CCGGGTGCTCCGGTTTCCTCCCACAGTCCAAAAACATGCATGTTAGGTTGATTGGTAACTCTAAAAATTGACCCTGGGTGTGAGTGAAACAGGTCCCTCTTGTAAATGAGTCCCCGTGGCTCAACGAGGCTAGCCTGTATAAATAAAGGTTGAATTAATGAATGAATGAATATAATGAGGTTAGATTAGTAATTAGGGCATAATTTTGTGAGAAAAGGGTTTAAATGAATGAGCAAGATAAGAAACTACCCGATTACATCCCTTTAATTTAGACCATATGAAATATTCCACTAGACAAAAATATTTTTGTTTGAATGTAATTTAATTTGCTTTTTGGAGTGTTGTATAAAAATTTATCAAGGTCAATGTCAAGGTGTCTTCATTGTCATTCTTTGTCATTCATTTATGGTTTTGGTATTGTTTTAAACATTTTCTTTTAGATATTTAATACATAGACAACAACTGATTTTTCATTATACTCAAAGAAATTAAAGCAACTACCTGTCAGATTTGTATTTGGAATAAATTAGTAATTGGATATTCTACTGTAATGATAAAAACATGTCACCTCTCTGGTGGGGAAGGAGCCTGAGCTAGTGTGTGAGGTTGAGAGGTTCCGACTAGAAATAGTCGGACTCACCTCAACGCATGGCTCTGGCTCTGGAACCAGTTTCCTTGAGAGGGGTTGGACACTCTTCCACTCTGGAGTTGCCCCTGGTGAGAGGCGCCGAGCAGGAGTGGGCATACTGGTTGCCCCCCATCTTGGTGCCTGTACGTTGGGGTTCACCCCGGTGAACGAGAGGGTAGCCTCCCTTCGCCTACGTGTGGGGGGACGGGCTCTGACTGTTGTTTGTGCCTATGCACCAAACGGCAGCTCAGACTACCCACCCTTTTTGGAGTCCTTGGAGGGGGTATTGGAGAGTGCGCCTCCTGGGGACTCCCTTGTTCTACTGGGGGACTTCAACGCTCACGTGGGCAATGACAGTGAGACCTGGAGGGGTGTGGTTGGGAGGAACGGCCCCCCTGATCTGAACCAGAGTGGTGTTCTGTTATTGGACTTCTGTGCTCGTCATGGATTGTCCATAACGAACACCATGTTTAAGCATAAGGGTGTCCATATGTGCTCTTGGCACCAGGACACCCTAGGTCGCAGTTCGATGATCGACTTTGTTGTCGTCTCATCTGATCTGCGGCCGCATGTCTTGGACACTCGGGTGAGGAGAGGGGCGGAGCTGTCAACTGACCACTACCTGGTGGTGAGTTGGCTCCGATGGTGGGGGAGGATGCCGGTCAGACCTGGCAGACCCAAACGTATTGTGAGGGTCTGCTGGGAACGTCTGGCAGAGTCTCCCGTAAGACGGAGCTTTAACTCCCACCTCCGGGAGAGCTTTGAACACGTTCCAAGGGAGGCGGGGGACATGGAGTCCGAGTGGGCCGTGTTCCGCGCCTCTATTGTCGAGGCAGCTTATCGGAGCTGTGGCCGCAAGGTTGTTGGTGCCTGTCGTGGTGGCAACCCTCGAACCCGGTGGTGGACACCGGCAGTGAGGGATGCTGTCAGGCTGAAGAAGGAGTCCTATTGGGCCTTTTTGGCTTGTGGGACCCCGGAAGCAGCTGATAGGTACCGGCAGTCCAAGCGGCATGCGGCTCGGGTGGTTGCTGAGGCAAAAACTCGGGCGTGGGAGGAGTTCGGAGAGGCCATGGAGAATGACTTCCGTACGGCTTCGAGGCGATTCTGGTCCACCATCCGGCGTCTCAGGGGGGGAAAGAGGTACGAGACCAACACCATTTATGGTGGAGGTGGCGTGCTACTGACCTCAACTCGGGATGTTGTGAGTCGGTGGGCGGAATACTTCGAAGACCTCCTCAATCCTACTGGCACGTCTTCCACTGAGGAAGCAGAGCCTGGGGACTTTGGGTCGGGTTCTCCGATCTCTGGTGCTGAGGTCGCCGAGGTGGTTAAAAAGCTCCGCGGTGGCAAGGCTCCGGGGGTGGATGAGATTCGCCCGGAGTTCCTTAGGGCTCTGGATGTTGTAGGGTTGTGTTGGCTTACGCGACTCTGCAATATCGCGTGGACATCGGGGGCAGTTCCCTTGGATTGGCAGACTGGGGTGGTGGTTCCCCTATTCAAAAAGGGGGACCGTAGGGTGTGTTCCAACTATAGGGGGATCACACTCTTAAGCCTCCCTGGTAAGGTCTATTCAGGGGTTCTGGAGAGGAGGGTCCGTCGGATAGTCGAACCTCGGATTCAGGAGGAGCAGTGTGGTTTTCGTCCTGGTCGTGGAACACTGGACCAGCTCTACACCCTCAGCAGGGTCCTGGAGGGTGCGTGGGAGTTTGCCCAACCAGTTTACATGTGCTTTGTGGACTTGGAGAAGGCATTCGACCGCGTCCCTCGGGGGGTTCTGTGGGGGGTACTCCGGGAGTATGGGGTACCAGGCCCTTTGATAAGGGCTGTTAGGTCCCTGTACGACCGGTGTCAGAGCTTGGTCCGCATTGCCGGTAGTAAGTCAGGCTCGTTTCCGGTGAGAGTTGGACTCCGCCAAGGTTGCCCTTTGTCACCGATTCTGTTCATAACTTTTATGGACAGAATTTCTAGGCGCAGCCAAGGTGTTGAGAGGATCCGTTTTGGTGGCCTTAGAATCGCTTCTCTGTTTTTTGCAGATGATGTGGTCCTACTGGCTTCATCAGTTCGTGATTTACAACTTTCACTGGAGCGGTTTGCAGCCGAGTGTGATGCGGCCGGGATGAGGATCAGTTCCTCCAAATCCGAGGCCATGGTCTTGAGCCGGAAAAGGGTAGCATGCCCTCTCCGGGTCGGGGAGGAGGTCCTGCCCCAAGTGGAGGAGTTTAAGTATCTCGGGATCTTGTTCACGAATGAGGGAAAACTGGAGCGTGAGATCGATAGGCGGATAGGTGCAGCGTCCGCAGTGAAGCGGGCGCTGTACCGGTCTGTCGTGGTGAAGAGAGAGCTGAGTCAAAAGGCAAAGCTCTCAATTTACCGATCGATCTACGTTCCCACCCTCATCTATGGTCATGAGCTTTGGGTTATGACCGAAAGAACAAGATCTCGGATACAAGCGGCTGAAATGAGTTTTCTCCGCAGGGTGGCTGGACTCTCCCTTAGAGATAGGGTGAGAAGCTCAGTCATCCGGGAGGGACTCGGAGTAGAGCCGCTGCTTCTCCACATCGAGAGGAGCCAGTTGAGGTGGCTCGGGCATCTGGTTAGGATGCCTCCTGGACGCCTCCCTGGTGAGGTGTTCCGGGCATGTCCCACCGGGAGGAGACCCAGAGGAAGACCCAGGACGCGCTGGAGGGACTATGTTTCTCGGCTGGCCTGGGAACGCCTTGGGATTCCCCCGGAGGAGCTGCTCCAAGTGGCTGGGGAGAGGGAAGTCTGGGCCTCCCTACTTAGGTTGCTACCCCCGCGACCCGACCCCGGATAAGCGGAAGAAGATGGATGGATGGATGGATGATAAAAACATACTTCAAATACATATTGATCAATTCAAAGAATTCAGTTAATTTAGTTTTGTAACATCATCATTTAAATGTACATTGCTATACAGACCATGATAGGTGGAGAAATGGAAATAGGAATATATTTTGATAATAAATTATAGGCAAACATTTCTAAAAAGTTTATGTAAATCACTACAGTAATTAGTATACAAAGTTTTTGACATGTTAAAACCGTATTGAAGAATATAGTGCTGCTAATTTGCTGACACTATGATTATAACCTTCAAAAGACAATATTTTTATCAGTTTTTTAGAATAGTTTTAATTTTTGCTTAATCCATGTGACCATTCATTTGTTAAAAAAACTTTTAATATCAGGCAAAACATGGGTTACTATGTGGTCCTACTTATATTTTCAGTTTCTATTTTAATGATTCTTTTATTTGTAACAGAAGAGGTTTAACTTCTCATCCAAAAAGCATTCTCTATTCCAAGAGGGTGAGTGAGCAGGTTTAAAAAGCCTGAGATAACATCCAACATGCCTATGTAAATTTGCAAATCGCACCCCCCTCTTAACAGTAGGGGGTTTGCTGGTGAAGATTCTTAGTCATCCAGGACATGATAAAATCAGAACAAGCGCTCAATACAAAAACAAGTAGGGGGTTTCTTAAGGCCTTTGTTAGACTAATCCCAAGATGAGGCTCCTCTGAGGCCCCAGGGCAGGTTCCCATTGTCATTGTCACATTGTTCTATACACTCCCACAAGGGGCAACAGTGAGGTATACACAGATTTTATGGGGAGACGAGGGGAGAAGTCATACACATACACAAAAAAACCTATTTTGATGACTTTTTGGGACGTTTGAGATTTTTGGTTTAAAATGCATTTTGGAGCATGCTGAATGCGATTATATGGTTTTCTAATTGGGGACCGTGGTTTTGGTCCCCAATTGCCAAGGTGTCCCCAAATGACTGGTGTGTAAACGTGTTGAAGACCCCAAATGGGACATAATCAAACGCACACACACACACACACACACACACACACACACACACACACACACACACACACACACACACACACACACACACACACACTGAGCGCATGGCTCACCCTAGTCTCACCTCCACCGAAAAATAAATAAATAAAACTGAACGCGGCTGAAATATTTGTCTCTGCTCTTAAACTGCGCGCTTTCGGCTTTGTCTCTATCTGCCAGTATAGAGACAGAAACAAGCGACCAGCCCCATGAAAACAAGCCCAAAACAAGCCCTGCAGGCAACCCACCCCATCATGTAAAACAAGGGCCGTTTTTAAACAGTATAAACATACAGGCATTACATATAAAGAGCAAAATTATGCTAAAGACTTTGAAGAACATATCCACTCTAAAAAATAAAAATACATTTGGCATATTTATTCAAAATAATCCCATTAAGTCTCTGGGACTCATTTACCAGAGAGACCTGAATTTTAAACTGAGTGATGACAACAGTGGACAACAACAACAACAGACAATCATAAAGGATGCGTACAAATAAAAAAATAAAAAAATTAAACAGCAAACTCATAGTAAGCTAAGTCAACAAAAAACTTTCTTTAATCTCTATCCTGAATCATGCTTTAAGTGTGTGCTCTTTCTCCCATTCTTTATTATTTTTTTCCCATATTTCCTCCACTTATTGGAGCTCATTTTAATGTGGTCTTGTCACTCTAGACCAGGGGTCTGCAACCTGAGGCTCAGGAGCCACATGCGGCTCTTTGGTCCCTCTGCAGCGGCTCTTTCAAGCTTTGACCAAAACTGACATAAAACTGAATTTTATTGGTTCTTATAACAACTGGAAGGGTTAGTTTTAGAAGTTTTCCTACATTACAAGGAGTAAAACATACTTTCACTTTATGCTTTATTTCTTTTAAGTAGGATACCTATTTTTTCTACAGTTAAAAAAATAAATCACATAGGCCTGCATAGTTTATCATTTTAGTTTTTAGAAACTGGGCAAAACTATATAAATTTTTCCTTCTTTACAAGAATCTTGTCTTTTATTTTATCTTAAAATGTAAAAATAGCAGTAAATGTTAAAAATCATTAGAAATTTTTAGTTTTATAAAGTCACTCCTGCTGGCCAGAAAAACGTCCTCCAACAAACTTAAAGTGGTCCGTGGGCCACCAGTTGAAAATCCCAGTTGCAGCAGGTGTTGTGGCTCCGGTCACGTTTAATTTAGTGAACAAAGGAGCAGAAATGGCTCTTTGGATCGAAAAGGTTGCAGACCCTTGCTCTAGACAAATAATAAAGAACAAATAATAACAAGCCCAAACAAGCGAATTTACTTTCAAAACAAGCCCAAGAAACCGCAACAACGGCTGCGTAGCTCAGGACGTGTCTCTGTCCGTCCCCCCACCCCGCCATGGCAGGTTATGTAGGGGAAACACTGGAAGGCTTTTCTCTCTTAATATAAACAGCTTCCTTCACACCCCTCTCAAACCATCTGTGTTCTCGGTCCAAAATGTGCACCTTCTGATCCTCAAATGAGTGACCCTTGTCCGTGAGGTGGAGGTGAACAACTGAGTTTTGTCCAGAGGAGGTGGCTCTCCTGTGTTGGGACATTCGTCTGTGAAGAGGCTGTTTAGTTTCTCCAATGTAGAGGCCTGGACAGTCCTCGTTGCACTGGACCGCATACACTACACCACTCTGTTTGTGTGTAGGTGTTTTGTCCTTAGGGTGGACCAGCCTCTGTCTAAGAGTCCTGCTGGGTTTAATGTACTGGGATGTTGTGTTTGTTGAAAATCCTTCTGAAATTCTCTGATACTCCAGCCACATAAGGGATGACAATGTTTTTTCGTCTGTTCTCCTTTTTCTGTTCATTAGTGTGTTTTGTAGATTTCCTTGCTGACTTGACAAAAGCCCAGTTAGGATATCCACATGTTTGGAGAGATTTTTACATGTGTTTTTGTTCCTTTCTCTTCCTTTCTATCTTCGTGGGGATGTGTTCGGCCCGATGCTGTAAAGTTCTGATGACAGAGAGTTTGTGTTCCAGTGGATGGTGAGAGTCAAACAGAAGATACTGATCTGTGTGGGTTGGTTTTCTGTAAAACCAACTGTTTTCTGTATTGAACACCTTTTTATTTTATTTTATCATGTCCTGGATGACTGAGAATCTTCACCAGCTTCACGATGAAATGTTTCGTCTTTCATCCAAAACTCTTCATCAGTCCGAGGAGCCACAACAAACTCACTCATAAATAGAACCTTCACATAATGGATCAACCAGTTTGATGGTGCTCAGGTGGTTTCTGGAAAGACGAAGAGAGACATTTAAAGACGAAATGTTTAAACAAAAAGAACCCGTCCACAAGACTTGGCTTAACTTTGTTGGATTTTTTACCTGATTACTGAGCATGAACTTTGATAATTGCTTTTGCTTTTTGTTAATTGATTGCTTTTGAACCACTTTTGTCATGATCTGCTGTTTAATGTTTGAACCCACGTGCAGAAAAACAGACTGGCTCACGAATGTAAAATGAACAATGATTTATTTAACAAAAATAATAATGCTGATAGTGGAGCAAAAACACTTACTGAGAGGAGAGGAGATGAGCAGATCACACACCGTGGAAAGACAAAGCCCCGGTCCTCAAGGAGTGAACACACAGAGTTTAAATACTGACACAAACGAGACAGTGAGGAGCACCAGTGGTGTAGTCTACATTGTCGTAGTTGTTCTACTGTGCTTAGAAATCAAACTACACAGGTTAGTACAATGCAGTCGTCAATTTATTTAGAATTTTAAGCATACTGAACATTTCCAAATTTCTCTGACGCTTATATTTGAATAAATGAACAACAAGCTTTTGTACAACAGTTGCCTTTGTATTAAAAACATGTCACATAATTTATAAAACAGTATCAAAGCAAAGCGCTGCATACCGATAGATTGTTACAGAAGCGTTTAACTGCCGTTGAATGTATCAATGACACGTGTCTAATGATATGCCATGCATCAACAGGCACTTTTAAGTGGGTATACCAAAGCTGGGCACCGCTAATTAAAAAATTAGTTCCACAATTTCTAAAACGCTTATTAATTTTTTTAGGTCCACAATTTCAAAAGCACAAATGTCTTATGAAAATTAGGGGAAGCTAATCTAATCCGCTATTTATATATTTATATATTATATATATATATATATATATATATATATTATATATATATATATATATATATATATATATTATATATATATATATTATATATATATATATATATATATATATATATATATATATATATATATTATATATATATATATATATATTTATATATAGCCGGCAGCGTTATCAATATTTGCACTACACTGCCAACTGAAAAGTAACAAAAATGATCCTAAAAGGATGAAATTACAAAAATCAAAGGATTTATTTAATACTTTACGTACATATATTCTATTCGGCCACGAAATTAACAAAAAATAGAATGATCTTTTAATCCCTAAAACCACGTTTAAATCTCAAATACACGGGTGTGTCGCCACCGCATTTATACATGAAAGTAACCCAAATACATAAAACTAACGACTCGCCGTCGAATGGTCGACACAAAACGCACAATAAAATACTCCGGCCACGTTAATTTGGCTTGAAACAGCTGGGTTCTCTAAGGATTTCCATTAGTAACCCAGCACAACCAACCGGCAGACACAGTTAGCGTCTATAGGTAGTCAACAGATTTAATGAAAAGTAACTAAAATACATAAAAATAACGACTCACCGTCGAATGGTCGACACAAAACACACCTTAAAATCATCCGGCCACGTTAATTTGGCTTGAAACAGCTGGGTTCTCTAAGGATTTCCATTAGTAACCCAGCACAACCAACCGGCAGACACAGTTAGCGTCTATAGGTAGTCAACAGATTTAATGAAAAGTAACTAAAATACATAAAAATAACGACTCACCGTCGAATGGTCGACACAAAACACACCTTAAAATCATCCGGCCACGTTAATTTGGCTTGAAACAGCGGGGTTCTTTAAGGATTTATGAAGACACCGAGCGCAGCCAGCTACAGAATTAGCCCCTGAGTTCAACTATGACCCGGAAGATGGAATAGTCCATTTTTAGTAGGGGGATAAAGAAATCGACCGTTTTTTTTATTGCGTATATTTAATGATCGTTTTCATCGTAACTATAATTATTTTTATGTTAAATGTACATTAACAAGCATGAGCAATGTTAGTGATGTAGGTGACTGCACGGGGCGAGGCGGGGCCGGGGCCACTGCTGAAATGGGACCCCCAGGCATTTACCTACATGGTAGAGCCGAGTCTGTTCTCAGCTCTGCCCCCCTCCCCCCTCCAACCCTCCCTCCCCCCTCCAACCCTTCCTCCTCTCTGCTCTTACGGTGGGGAAAAAGGTAAAAAACAAGCAGCATAAGAGCTTGTAAATAAGTTTATTGGTTTTTACTGATAGATAATTAGTTATTAGCGGTACTGCATTTTAAATAAAAATAGCACAAATCCGCTTATGAATTATAAAAGTTAGTCAATTCACAAAAACGCTGACAAAAAGTTTAGGTCCACTGTAAGCGGAATAGCGCTTTAGCGCTCTCTAGCGTTCATCCGCCCACCTTTGGGGTATACAGTATTGAAATTCTTAAGCTTTTCTAGTGGGTGTACTCAATATGCTTGAGCATCACATAGACTACACCACTGAGGAGCACCTGGGATGATTAGAATGAGGATCAGCTGTGAATGATTAAGACTGAAAGCCTGAGCACATAGAGACAGACTGAGGAGTGGGAAATGACAGAGACTTAATGATATACACAGAAACCAAACCAGTAATCACAAAGCTCAGAATAACAAAGTATGACAGGAGGGGAACACAAAATAACATACACAAATGAACATAAAGAAACAGACAGGGACAAAGCCTAAAGAAACAGACAGGGACAGAGCCTGAAGGGCGAAATATACCTGAGCGTTCTATCTATACGCCTATACGCCACGTACGTACGTCAAGGCAAAAGTGTAGCCCCGCGTAGCCCCTCAGGGCATGTACGCGCAAAGCTTTTTTTTTACGACCGCGGACGCTTGCGCGGTGTCTGACCATAAACTTCCCCGGCGCCGGACTGTTTTGTATGTTACACAAATGAAATAAATTCCCCTTCTTTATCGCTGATCGGGCCTTTTCTTTTGTTTTTTTGCCTAAAGTCAAGTAACCGCTTCTTCCTCCGTTCACTCGATGACTGAAATGAATGAATTCAGGTCCTACCTGGGTGCGCGATGTTTTAAATATTCCCTGGTGGACTGTGTGCTGCAGGAAAAGCGCTCCCTGTTATTATTTTTATTTCTGAGATAACTTTTTATAACATATATAGTAGAAACACCGCATCAGAACACCGCCGCGGTCTTCAGCGAGCTGCTCATGATGCATTCTCGAGGTTTCACTGAGCTGACTGAAAGCTGTCAATCATTTCAGTAGGCGTGTCAGCAAGTGACCAATCAGCGAGCTCAGTTGAGTCCCCTCCGCGCGCAGCTGCTCATATTACAACAAGGATCTGGAGCGAGAACGCGAGCGTTTGAAAGCTGATAAAAGCCGAGCTATAGCAGCGAAAACATGCACACAAAATGCGCGCGTACAGTGGCGTACTTCATGTACGCTCAAGTGTATTCCAGCCTTGACACTTTGGCCATGGTTGCCTCAGACAAGTTGGCAGGGGAACTCCAGAAACCATCTTAGCACTATCAGACTGGTTTCTCCACTTTGAGACGGTGCTATTTATAAATCAGAGTTTGTTGTGGCTCCTCGGACTGATAAAGTCTTTTGAATGAAAGACGAAATGTTTCAACAAAAATAATCCTTCCAGAGGTCCTGACTTTGTTGAATGTTTTACCTGGATTATTGAGTATGCATATTGTTTTTGTTGTTGTTGGCGTCGTTGTCGTCGGCGGCGGCGGCGTAGAAAATGCTAGATGAATAATTAGAGCTCAATTGACTTTGCTGAAATTTGCTGACGAATCTTAATCTCAACTGTTAAAGCTTAAAAGAGCCAGCGCCAGAGAGCACAGGGAGATCGCATAAATATGTCTCCTTAGAGGTTGTAAAAAATATCAATTTATTGTCTGTGTAACAACTTAAGATAATATGTTTTTATTTATAATTACAGTTTACTGTTTGAAATTTCACCAAATGCTGATTAACACTGAAGAACCCTCATTTTGGTTATGTTTTAAGCAATTTCTATAACGTATTATATTAAAAACTAAAATCTGTACTGTCATTTTAAGAACACTTTGTTATGACATCGTACTGTGTGCCGTCTGGATCTCAGATGGCAGCACGGCTGCTTGAGAGGAGGTCGGGATTCTTTGGGATTGTGGGTGCAGCATTAGAATGGTTCACTTCATACTGTATCTGAGTGACAGGAGATTTTATGTTAATGTTGGTGATCATTTATCTGCTTCTGTGCCTCTTACATGTGGGGTACCACAAGGCTCCATTCTTAGAACCCTTCTGTTTTCATTGTATCTGCTCCCGTTGGGGTATATCTTGGTGAGGAGATGGAGAGGATGCTGGCGTTGTTTGTTTGCCGCTTCTCCGTCTGGGTGATAACATCTTAAAGTTTTGTTCTCCCCACCCCCACCCCCACGACTTTATTTACTGTTGTGGACAACTTGTGGCTTCGGATGATGTTTTTTTTTTTGTGTGTTCAGGAGACTCTGCTATTTTATATTCCTGCTACTGTGTGATGCCGTGTCTCCCTCCTAAGCTAGCATGATGCTAAGTTACTTTGCTGGGGAGCTGTTGAACCTTAATAACAGCAATGTCCATGTGGATCCTCTGGACGTTTCCATCATCAAAAGGCTGGGTCTTTTTTGACGTCCTCCGTATGTCCACAGAAAGCATATTTTAAATCGGACTGGGTCCTCCATACCGGTCATTTGGTCTGCTGGGTGTTCCGTCGCATGGCACTCGACATCAGAGCACTGCGGCTCATGGGATTTGTAGTCCTGACGTGACTACAGCAGTTCCTGCATCCTCTTGGGTGCAGGATGGAAAACGTGGAGTGGATTTTTACCTTCTCAAGCCTATTAAAAATTACATGGCTATGCCTTACATTAGAATTGAACTTTTCAATGTGCAGTCCTTGACTAATAAAGCATGCCTTATCCAGGAGCACATTCTGGATAAGGATTTGGATATTATGTGCCTTACAGAGACTTGGAATCAGCCAAACAGTTTCTCTGCTCTCAACGAGGCATGTCCTGCTGGGTATAAATATCTCAAGAGAGCACAGAGTCCAGGCTTTGGCAGTGGTTTAGCCGTCATTTTTAAAGACCATCTGGACCTTTTACCTGTGACTCTGTCTGAGTTGCCCTCCTTTGAGTGTTTGGCTTTCTCCTCCAAAACACCAAACTCAAAGTGCTCCTCATTTATATGCCCCCTAAATCTCATCCTTCCTTCTTTGCTGAAGTGTCAGAGACTCTGACAGTGGCTTCAACTTCCTTCACACAGACCTCTGGGAAAAGCAAAAGGGGGGGGAGGGGGGTTCCCAAGCTGTACATTTGCAACCAGAGAAAGGGAAGGGGTGAAGTGGTGATGGCTGATCTGATTTTTTGGATCTTGTTTTGGAAAAAGTAGATAAATTTATTACAAAGATTAAGAGTGATTATGAGTTAAATTTACATTTAAATTTACATTTTTACATTTGCATTTACAGCGAGGGTTGCATTTATGGTAGATTTTTTTTTATCTTGCTGTAATTTAATGTTCATTCACTGTAGCACTTTGAGATCCGCAGTGTATGTAAAGTGCATTATAAAAAAAAGTTATTATGAGGCCCGAGCAATGAAGCACTATTGTAATCGTAGTGTTTATGTTTTTTATTAGGCCCGAGCAGCTAAGCGTTGTGAAGGTCTATTGTAATTGTAGTGTTTCTTTATTAGGCCCGAGCAGCTAAGCGTTGCGAAGGCCTATTGTAGTGCTGGACGATAATTCAATAACGATAAATATCGCAATATACTTTTATTCAATAACGATGATATGAAGTTTAAGCATATTTTCGATATTTCGATAGGATTTTACAACGTTTCACTGACGTTTTTCTGTTTCTGTTCGGGTTGGAGCGGCTGCTTCAACAACCCGCCCGGACAGAAAAAGCTGTGACACAAAACGTGCGTGGTGACGTCGTTGTTACGCAGCGCTCAGTCCAGCAGCAGGCGTTAGCGGTAGCAGGCTAAAAGCTAAGCTAGTCTCCAAAGCGCGTTAAGTTTTCGCTTCAAAACGAGTCAAACGAGTGCTCATGACCGTCAGAATGTGACTGAACAAAGTTTCACAAGCGAAGAGAAAGCAGACGACATCACTGATGAGAGGAAAGACTAATTCGTAGGTGTGGACGTAGTTCGGTTTTGTTAAACTGCAGGTCTCATCTGCAGCGAGTC
This sequence comes from Garcialebias charrua, assembly GCA_038048925.1. NCBI lineage: Eukaryota > Metazoa > Chordata > Actinopteri > Cyprinodontiformes > Rivulidae > Garcialebias > Garcialebias charrua. The sequence continues at coordinate 58,814 of JBBPBX010005547.1, read as the reverse complement.
TTACTCGGTTTCTTTATTTTGCAAAACGTGACAAAGTCGTTCTAACTAGCGGTGGGAACATCTATTCTAACTTGTTTAATCTGAAGAGTTTCCACTCGATAGAATATGATGAGAGTCAGAAGATGAAGAACAATAAAGTTTGAGCCAACGTTTCCCTGAAACTACGACGTAAACAAACAGCCCCAGCAGCGCTGCATGTTTTTTAAATTCAAAATAAAACAAATTCATCAGAAGAAAAAAACACTGAATGAAAATGTGCAGAAAGACGAAAATAGTGTTTTAATATCTGCCCCTTGTTTAAAAAATACAAAATAACTACAAACAAACAACAACCTTCACTTCACCTGCACCACACCTTCCCAACAACTTTGATTTAATCATCTTTTAAAACATATAAATAGTTTTAGAAATGTTTATGGTGATATCAAGTCAACACAATCCTGTTTCCTGATTTACAACTCAGCTCCTTCAAACTAGTCCTAAATGGAGGTTTTACAAACATTTACATTCCCTTCAGGGTTTAATAACTTTAAACAAATTTTAATTGAATATTTGGGGGGTAATTTTTTTTCAGTTTTATACATGACTTGTAAAATACTATGTTCAACCAAATCATAAAATTTTAATAATTTAAACTGATGAAATATTTGTTGGGTGACCATAGCACTTCCTACTAATAATTCTTATAGCTCTTTAAAAACAAAACAAAAAAAACAGGGTTTGTAATAGTTTTACATGCTTTTCCCCAAACTTCAATACAACAGATTAAATATGGAACAATCATTACATTATTCAATATATTCAAAACTTTGTCATTCAAAAACTATTTTACTTTATACAGTAATGCAATTGATTTTGTTATTTTTATTCTTAAGTAATTTCCATGAGATTTCTATGTCAGCTTCTTATAAATAACAACACCCAAAAGTTTTATTTAATTAACTATGAATTTCAATGCTGTAAATTTTAAAGATGTTTAAAGTTAAAACTATTAATATTGACACAGTTGAGAATTTTATGGCAAGAAAGTTCATGCTCAATAATCCACGTACCAAATCCAATAATTTTCAGTCGGGTCATCTGGACAGTTTCTTTTTATAGAAATTGGATGGAGGATGGAGGGTGAAACGTTTCTATAAAAAAGAAACTGTCCAGATGACCCGACTGAGAATTATTGGGTTGAGAAGTTTATGTTTATTTGATGGTGATTTCCATCTTTTTGGAGGCTAAATACAAATACAAGGAGAACATTAATTTATTTGTATAGTTTATAGTTTTTTTTAGGCTTTTATATTGTTTATATCGATATCGAATTATATCGTTATCGACCAAAATTAAGAACTATATCGTGATAAAAATTTTGACCATATCGTCCAGCCCTAGCCTATTGTAATCGTCGTGTTTATTATTATTTTTTATTAGGCCCAAGCAGCTAAGCACTGCGAAGGCCTATTGTAATCGTAGTGTTTATCATTAGGCCCGAGCAACGAAGTGCTGCGAAGGCCTATTGTAATCGTAGTGATTATTTTTATATACTGTATATTTTTTTATTCTTCCCCCAAATGAAGTGGCCTTTTGGAGGCTTTATCATATCCCAAAACTCACCAAATTTGGCAGACTCATCAGGACTGGTGAAAAATTACGTATTTTGGGGTCGTGGCAAAAATCGCAAAAGAAACGGCTCAAGAGCGCCACCTAGAAATTTTCAAACTACCCTCCGCATTGGCCTTAGTTTGACGTAGAATCATGAAATTTGGTACACTTTTCCAATTCACCAAGATGCACAGAAAACCCTCTGGCACCAATGTTGTACGATAAATGGGAAGGCGGCCACTTCATAAATTTCAAACTGCTATAACTTTCACATTGAAAGACCGAATTGTACCAAACTTGGCATGAGTCAGCCCTGTTGGATGCCCGACAATCCTCTGTGGTCATGTTGTGACGTCATCGAAGCCCCGCCCCTCAGAACAGGAAGTCACTTTTTTCTTGGAAGGCTCTGACACCCTTGAACTAATCAGGATGAACTTGTGTTAGAAGACGTGTAACAAGTTGGTCTGACTTGCTTTAAAGCGCAAACTGTGTTCACTGGAGGATGTGGGCGTGGCGGCATGACGATCTCAGAAGTGACGCCGTCTCCTTACGTTTGGCTCTAAATTCCACAGATTTGAACCAAAGTGCACCAAAATCAAAACAATCTATCATTATCCACCACTTCAACAGGCTTCCATGATAAGTGGCCAATACCCTTGATAGTGCCCCCTATATTATTACTACAGTTATATTTCAGTGATACATCATCCGATCTGAACGAGATTAATTGTGCTTCATCAGGGAGCACTTCTACACACATTGACATTATGGTTTAACAGATAACTCCAGTGCGCCCACTACATTATTTTTCAAACTGTTACATCTCATTGCTAGATCATCAGATCTGTTCTACATTTACTGTGTGACATCTATCAGCACTTCTAAACACATATACTGTATATTGTTATTATTCACTAACTGTTCTTGGCAAACGGTTGAGGGATGAGCACGAGAGCATTCGAGGTGGTGACTGAGCAGACTAGCTGGAGCTCCCGCGGTCGCCACAATAAGGCCAGAGCGGTGCTAAGCTGCGAGGGCCTCAATGTTGCTTGCAGCTTTAATTAGGCCCGAGCAACTAAGCACTGTACTTGTCTGTAGAGAGAAGATTAGACAAGTACAGTGTATACAAATATATTCATGCATGTCCAAAAAGGCAACTTGAGGTAACTTGAGGACTATTGAGAATTAACTTTCTCAACTTGAGGTAAGTTTTATTAATGTTGGATAAGTTTCTAAGTTACAATTAAATCTTGCTAACACAAAACATGTTTTGTATTCCTTGCTTTAAAGTGGATATTAGTGGCTGAGGCTGTAATAATTTATTACAGCCTCAAATACCTGAACGGTATCGGATCAAAAAGTATCTGTATCGACCGATACCTAGATTTAAGTATCGGATCGGAAGTAAGAAAATGTGGATCGGTGCATCCCTAAATAAAATACTTATTAAACAGTGAAACAAATAAAACCAGAAAGCTGATTAGTTAAATAATTCACTGCTAAATAAAAGAAAACATTTATCTGCAAACACTAAAATAAGAACCATCTTACTTGATTTTTCACATAAAATCAAAACAAAGATGACTGAACTAAAGGCAAAATCTATCACAAAGCGTGGTGACTTCCTAGCTGTCCAGAATGTCATGTAAGAAAAAGATGAACATCCACTGTTGTATTATGACAGAATCTTCCAGGTTTATTTTGGTGACCGAAATGAACCAGAAATGCAGGAAGACAAGAGTTTTAAATTCCTTTTCAGCAACAATCTCCGCCCTACGCTAAGAAGAGATGTATACCTCATGGTAAACTACAGTTACAACACCATTGGGGAAATAAAGGAGTCCGTTGTGGAAGTTTTTAACTACAACCGAAACAAAACACTCTTAAAGGTGTACTCGGGTCAAAAAGTCAAACCCCAGTCTCTAGAAATAGAAGAGGTTCTCTCTCCTAAAGAAATCAAGAAAGAACAAGATATTCAAACTAAAAAACTACAAAGTGTTGGTGCCAGTTGGAACAGAGACCCAAAGTGGTTTAAACGGAGCCTTGCTCCTAGTGCACCTCAGATAGAAAAGTCCGAGACGAGCAAAAAACCACAAAAGGTAGGTTTCCGCTCTACAAGAGACCCAAAGTGGTTTAGGTCGAGCCAAGGCCCTTCTCCTCTTGCACCTCGAATAGAACAGTTCGAGACATGCAAAGAGTCACAAGAGTTCCAGAAAAAAGGCCCAACACCTCTATGCTCGGAAGAGACAGAGGAAATAAGTTGGTTGTTTGAAAATTTGAATGATACAAAGATGACCAACCTGATCCAATGAGTGACATTATCATTGATAATAACACAAACAACATTGACCAACCTGGAGCGATGTGCAACACTATCTTTTAGAAAAACTCAGAGCACACAATTAACAATAATAACAACATTGCCACAGATGTTGACAGTCCGGACAGTCCGGAAACTGGCTGTCAACAAGATCCTAAAGGTCATGACACTGACTGTCTAACAGCAGGTACCGCAGAAGGCACAAGGGAACCCCCAACCGAGAACATAAGCCCGGTACGTGAACCTCCAAAAACAGGTGAGGCAGAAGAGACCCAACAGTTGGACCCAACCATGGCCCAACATGAGAACCTCCATTGAGAGCTGAAACAATCAGCACTCACTGAATACTACCTACAACAGGTAGAAAAAGGTGTAGAGATCCAAGGATCCCACACCGAAGATGCTGTACTGTCCCCTTGGGCAGATAAATCAGCAATCAGCCAAGCTTTCTGTGAAACCTTGTTTCAAAAGCATTTGAGTCTAGAACTAATCAGAAATGACAGTTCTTACAGACTCAAAGAGTCAGAGTCAGAGAGTCAGAGTCAGAGTCAGAGAGTCTTTATTGTCATTTGCACCGCATGTGGTACATGTGATGAAAACGAGATTATGTACACGGGGTCCCAGTTACATCCAACAACAAATGCAATAGAAAAACAGTAATAACATCTAGAATTAACTAAGAAAAACATCAACTAGTAATACACTAAGCCTAATATAGTGGGAATAAACAGCAGCACGAACATGAGTTTGTATGAGCAGATGGTCACAGATGAACACAGATAAACACAGCAACAAGAAAACAGATCAGCATGATATGATATTTTGCAGTGTTTATTTTTTATTTTATTTTAATTTATTCATGAGTCTAACAGCCTCAGGGTAGAAGCTGTTCCTCAGTCTAGTGGTTCTACACTTGATGCTCCTCAACCTCCGTCCTGAGGGGAGTGGGGCAAAGAGTGAGTGTGCTGGATGAGTGAGGTCTTTCATGATGCAGGTGGCTCTTTTCCTGCATCTGGAGGTGTAAATGTCTGTGATGGTGGGGAGACTGACTCCAACAGACTTCTGTGCAGCCTTCACCACTCTCTGTAGAGCTTTCCTCTCTTCAACTGTGCAGCCTCCATGCCACACGTTGATGCTGGAGCACAGGACGCTCTCCACTGCACACCTGTAGAACGAGGTGAGAACTGGGCTGCTCAGACCAGCACGTCTCAGCCGTCTGAGGAAGTAGAGTCTCTGATGACCTTTCTTGATCAGGCTGGTGGTGTTGTTGCTCCAGCTGAGGTTATCATTCATGTGTACACCCAAGTATTTGTAGCTGGAGACCACTTCCACTGCAGACCCACCTATTTTCAGTGGGGCATGGGTGTGTTTGTTCCTTCTGAAGTCCACAATCATCTCCTTTGTCTTCTTCACATTCATGTGAAGATTATTCTCTTTGCACCAGCTCTCCAGGTGTTCCACCTCCTGTCTGTAGCTGGACTCATCATTGTTTGTGATGCATCCCACCACCGCTGTATCATCTGCAAACTTAACAATATGACAGCCTGGAAGTGTGGCTGTACAATCATATGTGAGCAGAGTGAACAGAAGGGGGCTCAGCACACATCCCTGAGGAGAGCCAGTGCTGAGGGTTATGGTGGAGGAGGAGAAGTTGTGGATCTTTTTTCATTCAACCTTTATTTAGTCAGGTAAATCTTTTGAACCTCATGGGCTCATTTACGAAAGCGACCTGCTAAAACTAAAGAACAATGAACAGCAGTGATAGAATTTCATTAAACAATAAACAAACAAACAATAAACAATAGAAAACAAAAAGAGAGAAAAAAACAAAAGATTTTTTTTTTCTTTTTTTAACAAAGTATCAAAAAACTAGCAAAACATTATAAGGTAGACGTATAAAATCAAAGACAGGAACAAATCTGCATTGGTTTTTGCCAGGATTCCAACAGATTCTGAAAACCATTTAGAGAAGTCAAGGTCGAGAGCTTCAGATCTTTTTGTAAGATATTCCATGAAGCAGGAGCAGAGTAGGAGAAGGCCCTTTTTCCAAGTTCAGTCCTCACTGACGGAACACTGCAGGTAATCATGTCCTGAGAGCGCACACTGTAGCTGCACTCACGCAAAGACATGTAGGAGGAGATGTATGAGGGCAGCAGACCAAGAAGTGATTTAAAGATGAAGATGTACCAGTGGAAGAGTCTGCGTGAGGTTAATGATGTCCAGTTAACCAGTGAATACAGGGTGCAGTGGTGGGTACGATAATCACAACCAGTTATGAATCTTAGTGCACCATGATAGACCACATCCAACATCCGCAGGGTGCTTGTAGGAGCATTCATGTAGAGAATGTCACCGTAATCAATGGAGGGAAGGAAAGTCACAGATACAAGGCGTTTCCTAACATTCAGTGTTAGACATGATCTGTTTCTGAAAAAGAAACCCAGTTTAACTTTCAATTTCTTCACTAGGTTTTCCACGTGGAGTTTAAAAGAGAGATGTGAATCGATCAGGATACCCAGATATTTATAGGAATCAACAAACTCAATAGGGACACCATTTGAAGATAAAATCAGAGGAGGATCTGCTGGAACCGCCTTCCTATTTGAAAAAAACATCCCTTTTGTTTTATCAGCATTTAGGACAAGTTTGAGACGGAACAAATCTGACTGGATGATGTCAAAAGCGGATTGTAGTAACTGGAAAGCCTTAGCTACTGTTTTAGCTCGGCAATAAACAACTGTATCATCAGCATAGAAATGTAAGGATGCATCAGGGATGCAGTGACCTACATTAGCTATGTAGATTGTAAAGAGAGTTGGTCCTAAAACTGAGCCTTGTGGTACACCATTTTTAACTGTTAAATAGCTGGAAGAAGCACCGTTATGTTGAACACATTGCCTCCGATTGGAAAGATAGTTAGAAAACCAACCGATGGTGTGATCAGAGAAACCGATTTCTGAGAGCTTATGACACAGGATGTTATGATCCACAGTGTCAAAAGCTTTAGACAGGTCTAAGAAAAGTGCAGCACAATAGTCCTTAGCATCCAATGCTTCAACAACATCATTCAGAACCTTCAGAGAAGCAGTTGTTGTGCTGTGTTTTTTCCTGAAACCAGATTGATGGAGAGGTAAGATGTTAAATGAGTCCAGATAATTTTTGATCTGAGAGTTTATCAGTTTTTCTTGAACCTTGGCTAAGATGCAGAGTTTAGAGATCGGTCGATAATTGTTCAGTGAGGTGGGGTCACCTCCCTTCAGCAAAGGAAGAACAAAGGCTGTTTTCCAAGCATCCGGAATGGTGTTTTGGCTTATGGATAGATTAAAGATGTGGGTCACAGGGACTGTGATGATATGAGCAGCCAGCCTTAAGAAATAAGGTGGAAGTTCATCTGGACCTGCAGATTTTTTAGGATCAAGATCATTTAACAGTTTATTTACCTCACTGACTGAGAATGGAGAAAAAGAGAAGGTGTGATTAACAGATGGTTGGCTTGTAGGAGGGATTTGATTTGTTGAAGTTTGATTATTAGATAAAGTGGCCAATTTTCCGTTTGTAACTGTATCAAATAAAGAACTAGAAGCAACAAAATGTTTATTGAAACAGTTCAGGATCTCGTGCTTATTTGACACAGGAACAGAGTCAACAAGAAATTGTGATGGGAGGTCAGATGATTGGGGGGTGCCTGAGAGAGATTTAATGGTTTTCCAGAATTTTTTAGGATCGTTTAGATTTTTGGAGGTCTGAGATAAGAAGTAGTTACATTTTGCAGCTTTAATGGCAGTTCTTCACGGACTGTGGTCTGTCTGTTAAGAAGTCTAGTACCCAGTTACAAATAGAGGGGCTTAGTCCAAGTGTAGATAGTTTGTCTATCAGAGTTTGGGGGATCATGGTGTTGAAGGCAGATGTGAAGTCCACAAAGAGCAGACGCACGTATGAGTCCTTCTGATCCAGGTGGGTGAGAGCAGTGTGGACCACGGAAGAAATGGCGTCCTCTGTTGATCGGTTCTCACGGTATGCGTATTGATGAGGGTCCTCGTTGATGTTGACGGTTGCCTTGATGTGGGACATGACCAGTTTCTCAAAACATTTAGCGACTATCGGGGTGAGGGCCACTGGTCTATAGTCATTCAGACCAGTCACTGTGGAGCTCTTTGGGACTGGGATGATGGTCGCGGTCTTCAGGCAGGTGGGAACTGACTCCAGTGCAAGTGAGGTGGTGAAGATGTCAGCCAGCACCTCACAGAGCTGGTCCGCACATTCCTTCAGAACTTTCCCTGGGATGTTGTCTGGTCCGGTTGCTTTATGAGGATTAATCTTTCTGAGACTGCCTCTCACTTCTGCTGCGGTCACTCTGAGATGCTCTTCATCTGGTGATGAGGTGAGTCTGGTGCTAGCTGGTCTGTTTGGATCATCAAAACGTGCATAAAACTTATTGAGGGCATCAGGCAGAGATGGGTCCCTGGGGCATTGTTTGTTCTTGCCTTTGTAATCTGTTATGCATTTAATACCCTTCCACATGCTCCGTGGGTCTTGTGAGGTGAACTGTCCCTCGATCCTCTGTGCATACGTGGCCTTCTTAAAGGGGACCACATATTCAAAATTCACTTTTTAATGTTTTTTTACTCAAATTTGGGTATTTACTTCATAAAGAAACAGTCCTAAGGCCAAAAAAATGCACCCAGTGGTTTATTTACTATAAGTATATTTATTTATCTTTGGTAGAAACACTCCGATTGCACTTCCTGCGGTTTGTGACGTCACAAACCGCAGCCACAACCCACACCAAACCTGAGTCCAGCCCCTCACCTAGCAACCCCTGGTGCGGCTCAACCCACTTCACTATAAAAGACGTCACGGTTGCCGAGCAGTTTAGGAACTGACCTGGCGGTCATTTATTTATTTATTCATTTATTTAGCCCCCGGGGGGGCTATGGGCTCAGCCCTGCTCCAGCCAGCAGCACATCTTGAGTAAAACCAGAATGTTTTATTACCTTGTTTGAATGAACTCTGTCTCGTTGAAACTGTGCACACACATGCCTCTTACCCACCGCACAACTGCAAACGCGCCTGCCGTCCCCTTTTTGCCGCTGGTCACGGTCCCACTGGCCACTGAACACCGTCTGATGACGTACACTAGGGGGTAGCAGAGGGAGGGGTCTCTGGCTTGTTTTCCGGGTTCAGTTGTTGTTTTAACTGCACCTCCGACGGTCTTCGATGAGATTAAAACTTTTTTTTATGTTTGGGGTGATCTACACTGGAGAGGACAGCAGCCTGTCAGCAGCAACTGTAAAAATGCCACGTTTCTTACCGGAGTTTGGTTCCAATTCCTGGAGGCTGGATCCGGTGAGTTTAAAAAGTCCGAAAAAAGTCCCGTTGTGGTTGTGTAATCAGATAGCGAGGCTCTCCCGACTGTTTGCCGGATGCGTCGAGCCGCCAGAGATCAACATTTGGGACGTCTGCGGCTCGACGGCGACGCGCGCGTGCGTGTGCAGGCTGCCGTCGCGCCGCTTCGATCAGTTGAATCTCGCCGCTTCCTTGTTCCCCGTGACTCCACGCGTCTCCTCCATAGACTTTGAATGTAAACCGGTGTTATCCGGCCGCTTCGGCCGCCCGACGCCGGGGGCGGTGGGTAGGAGGCAACACTCGCGGTTTGGACTTGTTTCTTATATGATGGAGGACTGCTCTTGCACAACTGTCAGTTTGGTCGAGCGGTTACGACACTTGAGCGGCACGCAGGAGACTAGAGTTCGCGTCCTGTCAACGGCATCGTTTTTTTTCCCCCTTTTTATTTAAAGCCTTTTGTTTCGGAGAAATCGGGGTGAAACTAGATATATACATCGACATAATAATACTTTATAATTGTTATTTTTACGTTTTAGTTCAATTTTTAGTGTAATATCGCTCCCAACGCGCAGCCGGCAGAAAACTGTGCACACACACACACTTACTCGCGGGACGACAGTCTGTACCATCAAGCACCACTGATCGATATATTTTCAGATTAGCAACTTATTTATTTTAAGAATACCTTTCACTTCATCAAAATCTAATCAAAACTTCAGCGTTCTAAATGTAGGTGGTTGTGATTGTTTCTTATACGATGAAAGACTGCTTTTTGCATAACTGCCCGGTTGGTCTAGAGGTAGTGAATTGGACTCGTTATCCGAAGGACACGGGTTCGCTTCTCGGTCGCGGCATCTTTTTTTTTTTTTTTTCCGGAGAGATCGGGCTGCAGTTAGCTGCTGGCTTTTGAGGACAGTGTGGGTCCGGTCCGGTCAGAGGTTAGGTTGCCTCATATGGACAAATTAACTGGAAACACTCTTTGCGTTTGTCTGGATTGGATGTGCAACCGTGGACCAAAGCGCTGCATGCAACTAGCAGGAGCTACGCGGGCTGTTTGTTACCGAATGAGGAGGAAGAGCTCGGATTCGGGAGGGCATGATAAAAAGGAGCAGCTAATGGCGGCGCACACAAACAGCTTTCGGTAAGTTATTTTTTAAGCTAGCACTAACAGTAAGTCAAACAAGTAATAAAAAAAGGCTAATTTTAAAACAACAACAGATTTGAGATACTGGCAGTTACAGAAGGCGGAGACAGAGTTTTGACGGGCGTGCACTTCCGAGCTCATTATCATAAACAGCCTGTTTTGAACGGAAGTGAAATTTGGCAGAATTAGAAAGGGGATATTTTATTATCTAATCATTATTTTGTGTATAAAATTGACTGAAAATGGTCTGGATAGCACACAGATACATCACAAAAAATTATATATCCTACATTTGGTCCCCTTTAATGCCATCCTTCAGTTCTTTCCTGCTCTTTCTCAGCTCCTCTTTATCTCCTGACTTGAATGCAGTATCCCTGGCTGCTAGCAAGGCGTGAACTTCTTTATTTAACCAGGGTTTCCGGTTCGGGTAGGATTTAACATATTTTTTTATGGATACATTTTCAGAGCATGTACTGATGTAGCCCAGGACTGAGGAAGCATACAGTTCCATATCCACTGAACTTCCATCAGTAGCTGCTTCTCTGAAAACAGACCAGTTTGTCTTCTCAAAACAGTCTCTCAACATGGGGGAACTATCTTGAGGCCAGATTCTTATCTCTCTTTGTTCCGGCTTGGAGCGCCTGAGTGGGGGGAGTTCTCTTGGAGCCAGGATCAGAGAGCAGTGATCGGAAGCTCCGAGCGGTGGGCGTGTCTTCGCCGTGTACGCTCCCTTTACATTAGTGAAGACTTGGTCGAGCGTTTTATCTCCTCTCGTAGCTGTGAAGACGTTCTTATTGAAGGCTGGGAGGGAGACTTGAAGATCTACGTGATTCACGTCTCCGCAAACAATGAAGAGCCCCTCAGGATATTTACATTGCAGCGAGGTGAGTAAGTCATGAATTTCTCCCTGGGCGTCATTAGCATTAGCATCAGGGGCTATGTAAATAACGCTGATTAAGATCACTGAATAGTCACGGGGCATATAGTGCGGGCGACACCTTACTGTGATCAACTCCACGGCAGCTGAACAAGCTCTTTTTATCACAGCACAGTTCGTGCACCAGTCTTTGTGTACGTAAATACAAACACCGCCACCTCGTGTTTTCCCCGTAGTCTTAGTGCACCAGTCTGTTCTGAAAAAGAGCCTATTATCCAGCTCGTAAACAGAGTCTGGAGTGTCCTCAGAGATCCACGTTTCTGTCAGGCAGAGCACGGAGCACCTTCTCATCTCCTCCGACATGGTAACTCTCAAACGAAGTAGATGTTGTCCAGCGAGCGAACGTTAGACAGAAAAAGAGCCGGCATCGGGGGTCTACCGGTTTTAGCGTCTGCCCGCAGTCTCGTCATAATTCCTGCTCGGCAGCCCCGCTTCTTTCCTCGTGAGCACCGCTTCCTTTTCTTTCCCCTGGAGCGCGTCTGCTTCCAGAAGGACGTTCTTAGCAGCTCCAATCTTCCGAGCTCTGATTTGAGTTCGTTGCTGATTTCAGCTGTGCCCTGTGGTAAATCCGCTCCGATTCTTAACAGTTCAGTTCGGCTATAATTCACCCGCAAAAAACGCGCAGAGTCAGGTACAAAAACACTATTAAAATTACTAAAACCTAGAGATGAACCGGGAACTCGTGAAGCTGCGGCTGCTCTGAGCGCGGCCATCTTGCCAAAGAGCCCCTCTTCGGTCAAGAAGTGGGAAAACACACACACACCAACAACAGTGACCTATCGCAAACTGAACACTCAGACACCCCTGCGATTGCACTGATGTTTGAGACACACCAAAATTACACAGAAAGAGGTAAACGTGAAAAGAAACGTTGGCCAAAACCTAGAAGGTTCCTGTGTACTATCTTTTTTCAGCTGCGCAAACAGTTAAAACTAGTCAAAGGCATCCTAACTTGTGCCCATGGACCGACATCCTCACCTGTGTTCGTGGTCCCCCATGACCACAGGGGGGTGATGTTAGGTCATGTCCATGTCAAAGACAAAGATTTCAATAACTCCACAAAATACAAAGATCTCGCAAACTCACAGACTTCATGGGAAATTAAGGTCGTCCAAGCACGAGATAGTAATTAAACTGAACAGTTAAAACTAAATTAGTTGTTACAAATAAACGTTCCAACTAGAACTTAGAAACGCTAAGTCTAAAAACCCACAACAAAAAACTAACCTTACCAACCGTTTAAATCTGTAGGATTTAATTTGACATCGGTTATAAAGCTAAGACCTGTTTTTCTTGTGTGTTACATGTTGGAATCTGACGACCAGAGTGAGTTGAAGCAGTTGAAACTTTGCTTTCTAGTTGCTTAATCACTACTTTTGTTGTTATTGAGGTTTGGTATTGTTTTCTGAAAACTCCCAGCCAAAAGAGGTTTTGTATTAATGTTAGTTAAAGACTTAGATGGATTTAACTATGCCAACATGCAGTTCATTTTGTTAAACCTCAATCTTTGAAGAGTCATTGTAGATTAATGCTACTTTAGGTACTATAATCTACACTAATCTCACAATTTTCAAGTAGAATACTCAATCAATTCTATTCTAAGATTATCTAATCATTTTTGAGTGAGTCTCGCCATAGGCTCTTAAGTTTATAGGGAATGCCAGAAAACCTACGTTGTTCGTCTAAGAGGACAACAGGCACTTAGACCAAACTGTATTTTTCTTTTCCTATGATAGATCCCTAACTTTAACAAGGTATGAATGGAGGAGTAATTTGGAAAAAGAGGCCATTGTTACAGAATCCCTCCTGAACCTTCTATAGATGGAGATCCTTATATCTAACTTTTACAGCATGATCCACTCCTTAATTGGTATTTGTAGCTGATCTAAATCATGATAGTTTATACACCAGGTGCATATAGGTAAGGCTTAATGTAAAATCCCAATCATAAGCCCACCTAAAACCACTTAAATGCATGACACATAGAACCAGAGTGGCACCGACTGAAAACCAACCAGCTAACAACCTTCGATGTGGGGACCTGCAACTCCAATGTTGGTCTTCAACCTTCATCCAAGGGTACTCTGCATCAATCGAGGGATCCCCTCTACATGCTGATAAAAACAATTGTTGCTGATGAAATCAACAACTTTAAACTTTATGGTAAATGGTAAATGGAGCTTATTTATATAGCGCTTTCCAACTCCCAATGAGGGGCCCCAAAGCATTTTACAATACCAACCATCCACCCATTCATACGCACATTCATACACCGGTAACGGCAGACTGCCATGCAAGGCGCCATCCAGTCCTACCGGGAGCAACTCAGGGTTAAGTGTCTTGCCCAGGGACACAACGACACATGGTGTGGGGAACCGGGATTTGAACCTCCAACCTTCTGATCGGGGGAACGACTGCCATTATCACTACGCCACGGCCACCCCACCATGGGATTATGGGATTACCTACTAACAGTACAGAATTACCAAACTTAATGGGATTATAATTTTGATTTTTCTTTTTCCACTTGCTAGATTACATCAAGATCAGAGACATTTGGTGGTATCCTTTCATTTTGGAACTCATCCTCATGGACAGGCGATGACTTCCAAAAAGGGGGACTGTAGTGATACAAGCCTTCATCTCTCTGAAACATTTTTCACTGAAACTTTCAGTGAAATGCAGGACAAAATCACTGTTTTATTCCAGTTTTAATTTGTATCTAGAACATAAATCAATCAGAAGAGACTTCCTTTTAATTTGTGTTAATTCAGAATTAATAAACAGAATAACTTGTCATTGTATGATCATGGTTTATGCTGTTACCAATGCTGATCACTTCTTCATATGATGAATCAAACTGTGTCCAAAGTTGAATAATGTGTCAGAATGACTTGCTCAGTTTTGTTTAGAAATGAGAATGTTTTTATCAGTTAATCATTTAACTGGCGACTCCTTTCTGTCCATTTCTAAAATAATTCTTTCTCTGATCTTAAAACAATCCTTCACTCGTTCTGATTTCTAATGAACTCTTTGACTTGCCACTAATTCCCTCCCCTTTCCTGGTGAACAACCAATGAGCAGATTGAATGAAACTGGGTCAAATTCCCTTTTTATGGTTCCACTTCTTGTTTCTCCCTTCAGTCTGCTAATGAAGTTAAACTATGTTCTTCTCCAAAGAGCTGAATGAACGTCTGTCAAAACGCCAATGACACGTCATCAGTTAAGGACTCATAGCATCGCTGGCTATAAGTCCGCTCTGAGCTTTAAAACGCTCTACTTTAATGAAATTCCTTCAAGGAATCTTTTATCTTGAAAAGCCAAACCGGAGCCTGTGCCACTACTCTGTGTAGGTATACGCAGCTCTCATGGAACCGCTGGAAATTGAACGCTGAAGCCTGAGTAACGTGTGCCGGACGGACGGTCCGTGTACGTTGAGGCTAACCAACTTTACCGGAGTCGAGACAAGAAATCTTCACAAAGGTAAAGTCATTGTTCATCGCGGACGAGAGTCTAGCTTACGCCGACCGGAGGGTGTACCTTTTCCTGGTTAAACACATCAATATATTACCTCACCTCACTCCCTCCACCGTTCCTTCTTCCTCCTCACTTAACTATTTTTTCCTTAAACTTATTTTTGCCAGAACTTTAGGAAATATGTGCCTACAGATATAAAAGTAATATGTCATCTCATTACTTGTGTCTGCTGTTCCAAAATTGAATCTGTCGACAATTAAGTTATATGAAAATTGATACAAGATACAAGATACAAGAGATTTTATTAACATTGCACCAATTGTCATCGATACAGCGTGATTATGTATGCACAGTCATCCAGGAGAGGGTTTTGAGTGTGTAAAGCTGCTGCCTTATCAAAACACATGACATGTCTTCACATGTTCTTCAGCGCGGCCTCTCTCATCCGTCTCCAGATGAAGGTCAAAGGTGGGAAAACAGGGAGAGAAACCATGGGGGTTACAGCGTTGATATTAAAAAAAATGAATCACATTTTGTCTGCAAGACACCGCATGACCCAGTAAAAACCATATCATAAGCACATTGAGCACAGATACACGTTGCAAGTTGAGACTGAGGCAGGGAGGATTTGTCCATGATACATTCCGGATGCCTCCGATAACGCTCATAGAAAAGTTCTCCGGGGGAGGGGGGGGTAGCAGACAACACAACAGCAGCTATTTTTTCCACAGTAAGCACATCTCAGGAGAGATTAGAAAGCCAGCCTTTCCCAAGGCTGTTTCCAAGGGAGTCAGATAAGAATTACAAATATTTTCACATCAGGCACACATTGTATTTTCTGTGGCCTTCAGTCTGTAGGGGCGATTCTACTCCAATCCAATTCGGGACTTTTTCCACTGATCCAAGCTCTGACCTCAGATGTTGACCACAGCTGACCAGAGTCCCAATCCGAGGGTGATCTGTTCACTCTCTGGATAAGCTCGCGCTGATTTCTGATGTTGACCACAACGTCCAGAGTCCAAATCCGTGGGTGATCTGTTTCACCCTCTGGATAAGCTCACAAACAGCTGATTTCTCGAGGTCACGGCGCAGACCAGACGTCGGGTGCTCCAGGCAGTTAAGTCCTGCTGAAGTCTCCCCCTTTTGCGATAGACCAGTGCTCCACAAACGCCAAAAAAGCAAAGCGCTGCCATCATCATAATCCAATATAATCCAAGATTTCTTCACCTCCACAGAGCACACCCAGAAATCCACGGAATCCATGGCGGAATCCATGGCGTATCCTCCGTCACTCTGTGAGGGTGGAAAGGCTCTCCTTGTGCCTTCTTCTGTAGAGATCTTGTTTGTAGAATCGAATGCCCAAACCTCCAATCCATCTTAATTTGTGTTCGAGGTGCTCAGCTGTGGAGCTGCCAGCAGCATGGGGGGGGAAGAACAGGAGAGGGAAGAGGTTGCGACTGCCTCCGTTGAGAGCAAGGTTAGAAAATAAATGATCAGACCAATCCATTGTACATGTTGATGTAATTTTATGATTCTGTTAAATAAATGATTCTTCTTCTGGTGAATCAACATGAATTAACGTTTCATGCCTGTTACATCTCATCTGACCACACAAGTTATTGGTAAATTCCTTAAAAAGAGAGAAATCGTTAATATTTGATGCTAAGATTATGTCAGGTGTAAACTTGCTCATTCTTACATTTGGTGTACTGTCAATAAATCTGACTAGTACATAATCCATTACAAATTAATAATACTATATGACATTAACAATAAATACTTCTTAGAATATCAACAAATTAAGTTTATCATAAAAATAAATTTAAGCTTAATAAAACATTGTTAGAAACACCAATAAGTGTATTAGAGTTCATTAATCTTAAATCCCCCAAATTATTATCGAAAATATACAAGAAATTGTCTAGAATAGATGACTCCATAACGCTACCTATTGCAAAATGGGAGACCGATTTATCAATCAAATTTGACAAAACCACCTGGTCCCAAATATGTTTAAGAACATTTAAAATGACCAGAATCTCCAATTTACAATCAGTACAGTATAAAGTTCTTTATAGAGTGCGTTATACAGGTCAGTGAATGTTTAAAATGCGATTTACATCATCTTAACAACTGCTCACAGTGCACAGGCAATATACCTGATGATTATATCCACGCACTCTGGTTCTGTCCACCCGTTCAGAGGTTCTGGGTCCAGGTTTGTGAAGACTTGTCTAAATGTCTGAAATGTAATATTCCACTCTCTCCGTCTGTTTGCTGGCTATCTTTGAAGATATTACCCTAGAGAAAAATACATCTCACATGATTTTCATTGCCTTATGCATCGCAAAGAAAACCATACTCCTGAATTGGAGAAATAAAAATAATCTTAGCATTATTCAGTATAAAAATCTTCTGTTAGATCATATTAGTCTTGAAACAGCATCTACCGACATATCGGATAAATCTCTCTGGCATTCTTTGATCGGCTCCATCACATAGTGAGGGTGGGGGCTTGGATCTGGCCTTGTGG
>JBBPBX010005547.1:0-41374 GCA_038048925.1 Garcialebias charrua | reverse complement strand
CCTGGGGAGGGCCTTGGTGGTTCTGGGGGATGTCTGCTGGTGGTTGCATGTGGGCCCTCAGATAGTCTGTGGCGGCGGTCATAGGTCACCGATTCAGTGGCCTGGCTGTGCTAGGGTGGGTTCGGGATGGAAGCGGGGGGCTTGGGGTTCTGGGTGCGTGTCGTCCCCGGGGCGTGGGCCTGTTGGGGCTCGGGGATATTGGGCTCTGGCGGGTGGGTTGCACTCTGGTGCCTGGCTCTGAGCGGGGGGCCTTCGGCTCGCTGGTGGGTTGTGGGTTCATGGACTTGGGGGTTAGGTGTCTGGGGCCGTGACAGGTGGCCCGTAGGAGGGGGTAGGTTGACCCAGCCTGGGTGTCTAGTGTGCTATGTGTTCTGAGAGCTGTCCGTATGAGGGATGGGTGTAGTATTTCTTCTGGGGTGGGGATTCGGTGGATGGCCTTGGTGGCGGCTGTGCGTGACCGGCTAGCTGACCTCTTTCCTGTGGTAGGGACCCGCTCCCGGTGCTTCCTGGCTCTGTCGGCGGTTGGACGGGCGCTCTTGACTGGTTCGTCCTGGTGGGGTTTGGCGTCCTCTTGGTGGCGGGCTGACTGCGGTTTCTGGGAGTCTTGGCGGCCCTGGGGTGTGTGGGCTGTTGGTCCTGCTTCTGGCGGTCCTCGGGGCTCTGCCCCTCCCTGGTCTGGAGATCAATGGGCCTGGTGGTCTGTCCAGATGGAGAGGTGTCTTGGCCTCACTCCTTGGGTGGACCTCGGGGAACGGGAGGATGAGGGTCAGTGGGGGAGCTGACTCCCTGCGGGAGCATTTGCTCCTGCAGTTATATTTCTCCCCATCCCTCACCACACACCTCCACCCTCTTCATTTTCAAATTCCACTCATGTAGGGTTTTTGGGGCTCGGGTGTGCTACAACAATTTTACATCTCTGTTGATCATAGCCACCTGGGACTCAATTTTATTGTACACCTTAGACATTCACTCATAACATCCTCATGCCATTCACATATAGGAACTTGGGTCGGGCACTATGGCTATGGGTGGCGGGATGACACCACTCTCGCCTCCTGTGCCTTTGCCTACTTCTCATGGTTGCATTTAAACACTAAGGGTTTGGATTAGAGTTGGGGTGGGGGGAAATTGGCGTCATACTAGCCTCTACTCCTTCTTCTTTCCTTTTTTTAATTGCACTTTACAACCACACACATCAACAGTGCATCTGGGATTGGGGGAGGGGGGGTGTCAGGGTCTTATTCTCTTTTCTTTCTCCATTCCCCCCCCCCCCATTCCCTGGCTGCCATTCTGGGGGTGGGGTCTGAGGAAAAGGCAGGACATTGGGTGTTGGCCTGGACTATGGGAGGGGTTCGGGGCCTGGGGGATTGCCGTGGGCGGGCGGTGCTGGTGCTGCGCCTTCCCTGTGGATGGTGCTGCACCCTCCCTACGGCTGTTTGGACTCCCTAAGCTTGGCTCCTGGGTGCCGTGGTTGACCCGCTGACCGGTGGCGGCTGCCGGGGCCTGGCGGGCAATTGGCTTGGGGCATGCGCTTGGTTGTTGGCGGTAAGTGTGGGGGGTTGGGGCATGGCTTCTCCGTGGCGGGGGTGTCCTGTCGGTTGGGCGTGGCTTGGGCTGGGTCTTGGGTGTCGGCTCCGCTCCGTCCCAAAATGAATTGGTCTACCTCCTGGGTTTGGGCGTAGGCTGCCCCCTGCAGGGGGCAGGTACATGTCTTGGACCTGGGGGGTATAGAGTGCATATCGGAAGAATGAATGGAATGTGTCGTTATTGTTTGTCTTTGAGTGAGTGAGTGTGAGGATGAGGGTGGGATTGTGCGATTGTGTCTGTGTATGACTGGGTAATTGTCATGCTGGGACTTAGACGGCCACTTCTTGGATACAGTTGGGGGTGCTTGCGTCGCGCCCTTGCCATGCAGCCCCCTAGTTGGGTATGGGGTATTCCTCGGACCAAATTGAGGACCATGGGAGACAGAGCATTCTGTGTGGCTGCCCCCCGCCTGTGGAACTCCCTCCCTGATGACCTGAGAGCTCCACAGTCACTGGTTGACTTTAAAAGCGGCATTAAGACTTTTCTTTTTAAGCAAGCCTATTCTGCCTCCACATGATTTTATCTTTGATCTTAGCTGATATCTTTATTGATTTTACTTGATTTTATCACTTGTTTTATTTTATTTATTTTTTAAGCAAGCCTAAATCTACATGATTTTATCTTTGATCTTAGTCGATATTATTGTTGATTTTATTTGATTTTATCACTTGTTTTATTTTTTATCTTTACCTTGTTACACATTGTAGCACTTTGAGATTTTTATTAATGAAAAGTGCATTACAAATTGAATTCATTATTATTATTATTATTATTATGCCCTTGCCTGCCGGCGTGCTTGGGCCCCCCGGTGTCTGGGGCTGGGCGCTTGGGCGTGTGTCGGCTCGGCCTGGTGACTGCCTGGTAGGGCTTGGGTCTCATCAGCAACAACGATGAGACGGACTACAGGAACGAGGTGAGCCGCTTGGCCTTGTGGTGCGGACACAACAATCTCACTCTCAACGTGGAGAAGACAAAGGAGATTGTTGTGGACTTCAGGAAGAGGGATGCACAACATGCCCCTCTGACCATCAACAGCACCGCAGTGGAGAGAGTGGACAGCACCAAGTTCCTGGGAGTGCACGTCTCGAAGGACCTGTCCTGGAGCAGGAACACTGCAGCACTGGCCAAGAAGGCTCACCAGCGCCTCTACTTTCTCCGCAAGCTGAAAAGGGCTGGAGCTTCAACCCCCATCATGTGCACCTTCTACAGGGGTGCCATAGAAAGTGTCCTGACCAGCTGCATCACGGTGTGGTTTGGTGCATGTACTGCATCATGCCGCAAGAGCCTCCAGCGCATTGTGAGAGCAGCTGAGAAGATCGTCGGCACCTCCTTGCCCTCACTGCAGGACTTACACAGCAAACGCCTCACTCGGAAAGCCCTCTGCACGGCAGGTGATCCCACACACCCACTACACAGCCGCTTTAGACTGCTGCCATCAGGGAGGAGACTGAGGAGTCTCCAGGCTCGTACCAGCAGACTGAGAGACAGCTCTGTTCATCAGGCAGTCAGAATGCTAAACACTCTGCCTGCTCTGCCTCCCCTCCCATTTGAACTTCCTTAACACAAAAAACGTTCTCACACATTAACTTCCATCCATCCATCCATTTTCGTCCGCTTATCCGGGGTCGGGTCGCGGGGGTAGCAGCCTAAGTAGGGAGGCCCAGACTTCCCTCTCCCCAGCCACTTGGAGCAGCTCCTCTGGGGGAATCCCAAGGCGTTCCCAGGCCAGCCGAGAAACATAGTCCCTCCAGCGTGTCCTGGGTCTTCCTCTGGGTCTCCTCCCGGTGGGACATGCCCGGAACACCTCACCAGGGAGGCGTCCAGGAGGCATCCTAACCAGATGCCCGAGCCACCTCAACTGGCTCCTCTCGATGTGGAGAAGCAGCGGCTCTACTCCGAGTCCCTCCCGGATGACTGAGCTTCTCACCCTATCTCTAAGGGAGAGTCCAGACACCCTGCGGAGAAAACTCATTTCAGCCGCTTGTATCCGAGATCTCGTTCTTTCGGTCACAACCCAAAGCTCATGACCATAGATGAGGGTGGGAACGTAGATCGATCGGTAAATTGAGAGCTTTGCCTTTCGACTCAGCTCTCTCTTCACCACGACAGACCGGTACAGCGCCCGCTTCACTGCGGATGCTGCACCTATCCGCCTATCGATCTCACGCTCCAGTTTTCCCTCATTCGTGAACAAGACCCCGAGATACTTAAACTCCTCCACTTGGGGCAGGACCTCCTCCCCGACCCGGAGAGGGCATGCTACCCTTTTCCGGCTCAAGACCATGGCCTCGGATTTGGAGGAACTGATCCTCATCCCGGCCGCATCACACTCGGCTGCAAACCGCTCCAGCGAAAGCTGTAGATCACGATCTGATGAAGCCAATAGGACCACATCATCTGCAAAAAACAGAGAAGCGATTCTAAGGCCACCAAAACGGATCCTCTCAACACCTTGGCTGCGCCTAGAAATTCTGTCCATAAAAGTTATGAACAGAATCGGTCACACATTACCACTCAACACAAAGTTTTTAACACTGGACCCTGTGTCATCAAACGGGTTATTCACTAAACTCTCGGTCATGTGCTCATTCAGTTTGCACTACTTCTCATATTTGCACTAATGTTTGTATTACATTACTGCCTATAGTCATACTACGGCCGTGGCGTAGCGGTAATGGTAGTCGTCCCTCAATCGGAAGGTTGGCGGTTCAAATCCCGGTTCCCCACACCATGTGTTGTTGTGTCCTTGGGCAAGACACTTAACCCCGAGTTTCTCCCGGTAGGACTGGAAAGCATCTTGCATGGTAGTCTGCCACTACCGGTGTATGAATGTGTGTAGCATTCAATGTGTGTAGCGCTTTGAGATTTTCACTAATGAAAAGCGCGTTATAAATTGAATT
Source organism: Garcialebias charrua (assembly GCA_038048925.1). NCBI lineage: Eukaryota > Metazoa > Chordata > Actinopteri > Cyprinodontiformes > Rivulidae > Garcialebias > Garcialebias charrua. The sequence continues at coordinate 36,887 of JBBPBX010005547.1, read as the reverse complement.
CATTATTATTATTATTATTATTATTATTATTATTATTACTGTTTACATTCACTGTTTACATTTATTAATACGGTTTACATTTATTACTACTGTTTTACATTTATTACTACTGTTTACATTTACACTACTTTTATATCTACACTACTGCTGATACATATACAGTATTCTCTGACTAGCCTTATCTAAGGATGCCAAATGTGCCTTATGTGCCTTACTGCATATGCCACTTTGCCTCTATACCAACATCAACTACCTCATACATATACTGTGTACATTAACTCATATGCTGCTGTGCCACTCTTTGCAAATGTCAATGCTAGAACCTTCAGTCTATTTTATAGATATACTTTTTATACTACTATGAAAAAACTCAGGACAGTATTACACTTTTATTGTTTCATTTTATGCTTATGTTCATTGGGTGTTTGGTGTTTCAGGGGTGTTTGGTGTTTCAGTGTTGGTGTAAATTTTCATACTTTCATACTACTATGAAAAAACTCGGGACAGTGTTACACTCTTACTATTTTATGCTTATGTTTATTAAATGTTTTAGTGTTTAGACGGTTACTGTTGCACCGAGGGACTGAGAGAAACGCAATTTCGGTCCTGTGTATGTCCTGTACATATTGCAGTTCTGACAATAAAGTTACCATACCATACCATACCATACCATACAATTTTATTTATAAAGCACTTTAAACAGGAGCAAGTCCACACCAAAGTGCTTGACAAACAAACACGCAACAGGCAACACAGACAATGAAGTACAACACGAAAAACATAAAAACATTGCAGATCATAAATAAAACGATCCAATACAAATCAGCTGGCATTGAAAGCAATGGAGTAGTAGTGAGTTTTTAACCGGGATTTGAAAACCGAGAGGGAGGGGGCCTGTTTGATGAGCAGCGGTAACTCGTTCCAGAGTCTTGGGCCTGCTACAGAGTTGACTTTGATCCTAAAGTTGACTTTGATTTTGACTTTGACCATGGTCCTGTTGGGCCCTGGCCTAGGGGGGTTGTCCTCGGGACCCAGGCCTCTGTGCCCAGGCCTGGATCTGCAGCGGGTTCTGGCGGGGGCCTATGAGTTTGACGCTATTGGCCCCGGGGTGTCACTGCTTGTGGTCGCTGGTGGGGCTTTTCTGGTATTCCCCTATGGTCCGATCTGGGGGTTGGGTGAGTGGTTCGTCCTATGTGGGTGGCCATGGGGGCTCCGCACTCGGGGTCCCTCTTGGGGTCTTGGGCTCTGGTCCTCCATTTGTCTGCCTAGGGACTTGGGGCTTGGGTCTCTGCTGCTTCACAGTCACTATTAAATGTTCTATTAGAGAAGCCTTATACACTTATGCATGCTCTCAACCACACACAAATTGATGCAGGGATGCATATGCAGGTATCGTTTGTAGATATGTAGATGTGCATGTGAATGTATATGCATGTGTTTGTATGTATGTATATATGGGTAGGTATGGGTATATATATTTATAGAAATGTACTGCAAAGCCATGAATATTCCAAGTTCTTTATAAATATGTATTTTGTTGTTGTATTTTGTCATGTTCTTTACAGGTCTACAGACAGTGGTTGGGTGTTTTGCCTTGTGCTCTCTTTGTGTATATTTCTTATATTTTGTAATATCACTTTCCGTCTTTCCTTTCTTTCTATCCGATTATTTAAAAAAAAACTCAACTAGATAATTACTAGAATAAATATTTCATAATAATGGTGTGGAGAGGATGGCTGTAAGGGGAGAATGGAAGCCCCCCAAAAAAGCATTTTGATGGTTAAAACATGGCAAAATGAAGCGGACGAAATAAAGCGGCTTTAAAATTATTACACCCTCACCCGCCCATAATGATGACAGAAACACATTTTTTATTTTATTTTTTTAATTCAAACCCGTTGAATTCTTCATCTTCTGTGTCGCTGGTGAAGAGTTCTGCCAACTCCTGAGAAGGTACCGGTAGTTGATGCAGCTCAGAGCACTGCCTCCTCTTCCTCTTCCACGTCCAGTAAACATCCTGGCTTTCCTGAACCCCGACGGATGGATTCTTTACTGACTTGAGGTCCACGCTTTATCCATCCATCCGAGGACCTGCTGGAACTTCGCGTGGCAGCCGTGAAGCTGTGCTCTCCATCCACCATCCACTCCTCCCAAAGGCGGCGCAGAGCTGCTTTGAAGCTTGGTCAAGCCTTCCAGGATGAAGGCAGGAATTGAGTTAAACACTTTAATTTTATCTTTAAATTGCAGCATGATGTGTGCGCACATGCTGTCCATCCAGCAGGACTTTTTTTTGCTCTAAAATATCTGTACACATACAGGTACACCAGTAGTCATCAAAAGCCTAGAGGGCCCTTTAGCGCCCCTAGCGGCCGAAAGTGGTACTGTTCCATTTTTTTCAGTCAGAATGAATGGAAACGGTCATATCTCAGCCAAAAATTGGTCTAAAAATATGGGGGGAAAAAATCCATAAATACGTCGCTTCGCCATATAAGTCGCAGGACATGCAAATTAGGCAAAAACTGCGACTTATATGCCGAAATATACGGTAGTTAAAGTTAAAGCTTTAGCTACAAGCTAAAGCTAGAAGCAGATAAGTACCTGTAGTTGAAAGTAATAAAGTGCTTGCTAAAAGTAATGACTGCTAGCAAAAAGCTAAAATAGCGCATTGATAGCTAAAAGCTAAACATTGGAAAAGGATAGCAAAAACTATCAAAAGGTGAGCTACAAACTAACAAATAGCACATGTCAAATACAATTGTCTTACCTGTAGCCAAAAGGTAGAAATTGCATTTGAAGACAAAAATAGAGCCAGTTTGCTACAAAGCAGATTTCAAAGAGAACTATGTTTTTGAAGGAACTGAAGACATCTCAATATCTTTTATCATAAAATATTTGTTTAAAGGAGACCACATATAGGTATTTAAAATTTTTATGTTATGTCTGTGTGCTATCTTGACAATATTAATTCATTTTAATACACAAAATAATTCTTAGATAATTAATTATACCCTTTTTAATTCTGCCATTTTTAACTTTCGTTTTGAACGACCGGTTTCTTGAAGTCCACGCCCTTCAACGATCTGTTTACGCCCTCTGTAACAGCCAGTATCTGTAATGTGTTGTTGTTTTAAAATTAGCTCTTTTTTTATTACTCATTTGACTTACTGTTAGTGCTAGCTTAAGATAACTTACCGAAACCCGTCTGAGCGCGCCGCAATTAGCTGCTCCTTTTAGCATTAGACCACCCGAATCCGATGCTAATGTTAGCTTGTTCCTCTTCCGGTGTTCGCCAGCTCCGCTCGTTGCACGCGGAGATTTTGGGAGTTATCGCTGTTCCAGTCAAGACAACACAAAGTTCACCAAGTGTCTCCCGTAAATTAATCCGTAAGGAGAAGGTCCTCGCTGCTGCGAGGGCAGCAGCGAGGCTGTACAGTTGAAGCTCCGCTCCATCCGCCAGAAGCAGTGTCCCGTTGCCGCTGGTCCCTACGCCGGGGGTCCGCTCGTTTAATTTTTGCCGGCTGCGCGTTGGGAGCGATCGCAAATACACTAAAAATTGAACTAAAACATAAAAATAACAATTATACTTTATTTATAAAGCCATTTAAAAAAAACACAGCTGCAACAAAGTGCTGTACACATGAAATTAAGAACATATAAACAAAAGATGAGATGAAATCATGAAAAACAACAGTCATGTGTTTAATACAGAAGTGGGTTGAGCCTAACCAGGGGTTGCTAGGTGAGGGGCTGGACTCAGGTTTGAGGTGATTGGCTACGGCTTGTGACGTCAATAACTGCAGGAAGTGTGAATCCAGGTGTATTTATCAAAAATAAATAAATCTACTTAGAGTAAATAAACCACTGGGTGCATTTTTTTGGCACAAGGACTGTTTTTTTATGAAGTAAATACCCAAAGTTGAGTAAAAAAAACATTAAAAAGTGAATTTTGCATCTGTGGTCCCCTTTAATATTGTGATAGGTAGAAAAGTTACAAAAAACAAGTCATGGCACCCATGTTTGTATAGCTGAACATTTTGATGTATGAGCACCTAAAACAGTATGTAGAAGATGAACAACTAACATGAAAAGTTAAAAACAGGAAACTAACATCAATGTGTGTTTCAAAAACATCTAGTTCAAACCTTTGGTCTTTTGATCTGAAGTGAGTTTGATGGTTTTGTTTTAGATTTAAAAAATAAAATAGAAAAACGAGTCCTATTGATTTGTTCATTTGTTTTTCATTTACAGGATTACTGACAACTTGCTGGCTATGGCAAGGCCTTCCACTGAACTCATAGAGAAATATGATATAATCCAACAATTTCAAAGGTATGACTCACTTTTCTATGTTTGAGTTTTTCATAAAGCGTTGTCAATTGTTTTAGTATTTGCCTATACCAGTATTCTCTAACATACCCACTGAGCAAGGTGACGTCTATACGACGTCTTTTTCAGGTCATTTCTGGACGTCGAAATCAGGTCCCTGGAAGGTCGAAAACGTTACGCCAGATGACGTCTTTTCCCCGACGTCTTTTAGACGTCTTTTTTCCGACGTCCAACAGACGTCTATATTCCTGACGTCTAAAAGGCGTCTACATTAGACGTCTATATTCCTGACGTCTAAAAGGCGTCTACATTAGACGTCTATCTGACGTCAATAACTTACTGTATTTAGCTTATTCTAATTAGGCTATTATATTTAACTTATTTTAGTCACTTTACATGCTGCTTGTTCATGCTATGCATATAAAAAGTATAATGAATCTACTTTAAAATTGCGTTGAGGCAAACAAATCTAGGGAAATACTTTGACCATCCGCAGCTTTAAAATCCTACAAACAGTTGGATTAAGTTTTACAAATCACTCCATAAATTTTACCTTTATCCTGTTTATTTGACACAATTTAAAGGAACAGCATAACACATAAAATTGAGAATTCCACCTTTGGTAACTTAAAAAAAAAGCTTTACATTACGGAACTTATCAACTGGTGGCAACACAAAATACACAAACAAATCTATAAAAGTACACAGCTCACTTGGGTCTGTACTTCACATATATATTTTTTTTTTAAATGCCTTCATTCTTTGGCCGTACTTAACATAAACAATAATAATTTTTTAACATGCCTTCATTTTTGGTCTGTACTTAACAATTTTTTTTTAACATGCCTTCATTTTTCTTTTTGATATAGCAGGCAGGAACAAGATAAATAAAAAAGCTGTATACAATTACAGTCCCCTCACCACAAAAATAATCTGTACAAAGTGTGCTGGTCATAATATTTTAAATAAGTTGTTTTATTTCAGGAATTCCATTCAAAAAGTGAAACATTCATTACACACAGACTGATATATTTCAAATGTTTATTTATTTTAATGTTGATTAAAACTGACAACCAATGACAACCCTAAATTCAGTATCTCAGAAAATTAGACTACTACTTGAGCTCAATAAAAATAAAGTATTTTTATAAATGTTGGCCAACTGAGATGTATGAACATGAAATGTACAATATGTACATCTTTCAATAGTTGGGGCTAAGGACCATGCTACCATGTTAATACTTTTCAGTTGGCCAACATCTATAAAAATCATTTTTTAATTGATCTCAAGTAATGTAATTTACTTATAATGAATTTGGAGTTTTCATTAGTTGTCAGTTATAATCATCAGCATTAAGATTATTTTTAAATATATCAGTCTGTGTGAATGAATATACAGTAATACTGTATAGAAGTTTTACTTTTTGAATGGAATTACTGAAATAAATAACTTTTTCACAATATTCTAATTTTATGCCCAGCACCTATTTGCATCTCCCCCCCAAAAATGTGTTCCTCAGTTCTGTGTGAGCCCGTATCCTCCACTTCTATGTGGCACGTTTTAAATGTCCTGTGTGACCCTATGTCCTCCACCTCTTTGTGGTGCATTAAATGTCCAGTGTCCATTTCTTTGTGGTGCATTAAATGTCCAGTGTCCACTTCTTCGTGGTGCATTAAATGTCCAGTGTGAAAGCCCCACCTCCACTTCTTTGTGGCACATTTTTTCATTCAACCTTTATTTATACAGGCTAGCCTCGTTGAGCCACAGGGACTCATTTACAAGAGAGACCTGTCTCACTCACACCCAAGGTCATAGAGTCACCATCAGTCTAACATGCATGTTTTTGGACTGTTGGAGGAAACTGGAGCACCCGGAGAAAACCCATGCATGCACGGAGAGAACATGCAAACTCTACCCAGAAAGGCCCCCGGACCGGGATTTGAACCGGGGACCTGCTCGCTGAGAGGCAGCAGCTCTACCAGTTGTGTTAATTGTCCAGTGTGAGCCCATGTCCTCCTTTGCATGTTTTAAATGCTCTGCAGCATGAGTCCTTATAAAATCCTCTGTTGCTGCAGAATCTCCATTCATGATTCCATCTGCATTTGCAAAAAAACAAACAAAAACAAAAAGTAATTAGCAATATGCAAAGGCAATCTGGAAAATGCACAGTGTCTTGCTGGGATCTCCCTGATTAATAAATAAATAAATAAAAACATCCATCCCAGCAAATGTCAGAGTCAGAGAGTCTTTATTGTCATTTGCACCGCATGTGGTACATGTGATGAAAACGAGATTATGTACACGGGGTCCCAGTTACATCCAACAACAAATGCAAGAGAAAAACAGTAATAACATCTAGAATTAACTAAGAAAAACATCAACTAGTAATACACTAAGCCTAATATAGTGGGAATAAACAGCAGCACGAACATGAGTTTGTATGAGCAGATGGTCACAGATGAACACAGATGAACACAGCAACAAGAAAACAGATCAGCATCAGCATGATGTGATATTTTGCAGTGTTTATTTTATTATTTATTCATGAGTCTAACAGCCTCAGGGTAGAAGCTGTTCCTCAGTCTAGTGGTTCTACACTTGATGCTCCTCAACCTCCGTCCTGAGGGGAGTGGGGCAAAGAGTGAGTGTGCTGGATGAGTGAGGTCTTTCATGATGCAGGTGGCTCTTTTCCTGCATCTGGAGGTGTAAATGTCTGTGATGGTGGGGAGACTGACTCCAACAGACTTCTGTGCAGCCTTCACCACTCTCTGTAGAGCTTTCCTCTCTTCAACTGTGCAGCCTCCATGCCACACGTTGATGCTGGAGCACAGGATGCTCTCCACTGCACACCTGTAGAAGGAGGTGAGGACTGGGCTGCTCAGACCAGCTCGTCTCAGCCGTCTGAGGAAGTAGAGTCTCTGATGACCTTTCTTGATCAGGCTGGTGGTGTTGTTGCTCCAGCTGAGGTTATCATTCATGTGTACACCCAAGTATTTGTAGCTGGAGACCACTTCCACTGCAGACCCACCTATTTTCAGTGGGGCATGGGTGTGTTTGTTCCTTCTGAAGTCCACAATCATCTCCTTTGTCTTCTTCACATTCATGTGAAGATTATTCTCTTTGCACCAGCTCTCCAGATGTTCCACCTCCTGTCTGTAGCTGGACTCATCATTGTTTGTGATGCATCCCACCACCGCTGTATCATCTGCAAACTTAACAATATGACAGCCTGGAAGTGTGGCTGTACAATCATATGTTGATAGGTGGCTTTGAATTTTTGTTTTTGCCAATCACTTATAACACTAGTTAACACACTAACACACATTATTATTTATTAACCTTTATTTAAGCAGGCAAATCCCATAGAGATCACAGATCTCTTTTTCAAGGGAGGCCTGGACCTGAAGGCCGAACATGCATGTTTTGGATCTGTTGGAGGAAACCGGAGTACTCTGATAAAACCCACGCAAGCACGAGAAGAACATGCAAACTCCACACAGAAACACTCCAGGTCCAACCAGGGATTGAACCCAGGACCTTCTTGATGTGAGACAACAGTGCTAACCACTGAGACATCGTGCTGCCAAATTTGAGCACATCAGTTAAAAAATTGCTGCAAAACGCACTCGAGTTGCCAAACATTTTCATATCTATGGGGTGCCATTAGCAAAGTTACAAAAATCAACAGCAATATTTTAGTTTAGAGAAAACAAAATTTTCCAGTCATATTTCAACCATGTTATTAATACACGTCGTTCTAAATTAAATATTTAATTTGATAGCTAAATATCTAGTTTACAAAACTAAATACTGAACTTGCAAGTAAAATATTTAGTTCAGATGGTTAGTGGGTGGGTGAGCGTGTGTTGATACATACCTATCAAGAAATTTGTAGACAAAGTCCTTGGTGTGCTTCCTCCAATTCTGGAAATCTGCAGAACCTGTTGAAATAAATCCATGATACAGTTCACTGACACTTCAAAGTGTTTGGTTGTACAGTACTGTACTGCGTTATGCTCGGCTTTCCTCCAGACTTGTAAAACCTACCAGGGTAGCAAATTTAGAGTCACGAGGTGCTCCTCTCTCACAAAATCCTCCATGGTCTCCATCCTCTTTGGCACAGCTGGAGGTGGGATGTACACGGTGTAGGCGATCGCCGAGGTCAAAGAAGTTGAATACGCTGAAACACTGGGGGGGAAAAATAAAACAAAAACACACATTTCTTGATTACAATGTTATCTCTCCAACAGCAAGGTGGCTGGTTGATCATTTTTTTCCAAGTGTCTCACTGCTAACTGTTCAATACTTACCATCCTCAGGCAATGGGAATGCCCATCTTCCAATTTCTGATCTGGAAGTGGCATCGGTTTTCCATGAAAAAAATAATAAAATAATAATAAAAAATTATTTTGCAAGGCCTGATAAAATAAACAACGGTTTAAAGTGTAATGTATACCGGTACTCACTGGGCGTTGACAGGTCCTTGGGTTGAGGCGCTGCACTTGCTGAGGACAAAAACAAAAGATTATTCAGCAATGCAAAATAATTAAGATGAAGCAAAAAGGTGCATTAGCTGTGACATGTCCTAGGACCAACGCTCCACAAATTATATATATACCCGGTATATATATAAAAAGTAGGCCACACAAAAGTCTCTGCTCAGAGGCCTGCATGCACGCGCACAGACTGGGGAGATTTTTTTTATTTTTTATTCGTCCATTCAGTAACTGATTACATGTATTGATGAAAAACATTTCCTTTTCACCTTCCAGCCTTGTTGATGATCATTTCAGTTCCTACATGGTCGAATTTGCCCCAGAGGTCCTTGTCATGTAGGACAACTTTGATGTCTTCCACCCCCTGTACAACAAACAGTTTGTGATTTGATTCACAGTCTTTACTTTATATTCTGAAGGGGAAGTTGGATGTGGTGAAAAGTCAAATAAATGATTATTTACACACTTGAGCTGCTACCTGCTGGCTGGACGCCTTCAGAGGACTGTCCTTGGTGGACTATTTTGGGGGGTCCGCGACTCCGCGCACTCCGAGTCCGAGCGCTCTGCAAGGTTGAACTGGTCCCCTCCGTTTGCCATGTCCTAAAAGACACGCACACAGGTTCCACACATGTTTGGAGTTTAACTGGTGCAATATAATTAGTGGGTTTCATCACAATGAGACATTTTGACACCAAACATTAAAGATTTGGGACAGTGGTCGTTTGTCCTCATCAAACTAACTCATAAACATGATTCATTTTGATAAGACCGCGCGCGCCACGTTCGGTCACATAACCTGATCAAGCTTAATCTGAAATGAGATTACACGAGATTATAAATAAACTAACTTCAGAAAAAGAGGATCATGAGGATCCTGAACAGTTGACAACAATGATGTGTTTGTCATGTGAATGCTCCATCAGGGATCGTGTCTTGAAAGTGCACGCTTTGTTTCTCGGGGGAGGATGGGGTCACAAAACATACCTAGGACACCAAATTCCAAGTCCAGATTAACACCACACACCTGACAGAAAGAAAAAAAAAACACAGTTGTTTATAAACACAACTGGAGCGACATGTTCACAGAGATATTAGTCAGAATGTAGTTTAGACTTATCTCATTTTGCCTAGTCAAAGTAAAATTAGAGATAGGAGACATTTTAAAGCTTTTTTATTTCACATTTACTCATTCATTTGCAACTGAAAAGCTTTGGTCTGAATTCAGGTCATCTGGACAGTTTTTTTCTATTTTTTAATGCTGAAACGTTTCACCTTCCAGCCGGCTAATTCATCAGTCTAAACAAGCAGGTTGAATGAATGAATAATGGGGACGCATGCAGGCCTCGATAGTCTCAAAGCAAAACAAAGAAACAAAAACAAAACAAAAAAAAACTCGTAGCATACGGCTTACTTGCATAGAATAACTTATTTTCTAAACTGTACTGTTCGATTTTCTTTACATCGTCTGCCGCAGACGTAGATACAAGTTAGCTTACGTTAGCTCGTTAGCTCCAAAGTTAGCTCCATCGTTAGCTATGTACGTGAAACCACAGAATTCAAGAGAGTAAAGCTACAAAACAGAACCAATTACCTTCAACTTCTGAATGGATTGCAGCAAGTTTAGGACAGGAGTTCCGTGACAAATGAACTGAACACAGTTGAGCTCGATAGATCACAGCAGCACAGACAGAAAATAAACAACAACGGTTGAGATTCAAGCCAGCGCGGTTCAACAAGAGAGGCGTTGACTGGTTGGAACAGATCACGTGCTACCTCCGCCAATCCAATCATAACGCTCGAGTTCTGAAGTTCTTCTTCTTGTTTTTTAATGGAAGAAAGCAAAAAACACAAGTACTGCCACCTACTGAAATGAATGTGTGACCTCGACGTCGTGGAATAAATGAGGTTTCTTGTAAATGAGTCGAGTCTAACCTGCCTAAATAAAGGTTGAATGAATGAATAACAACAACAACAACAACAACAATTATATTCTTCAAATAAATAATATACAGTATATATAATTTGTAAAAAAGAAAAAAAGAATTGAGGAAATGCATTAAAATGTTATTAAAAAACAACATTCTTAATAAATCAATTGTCTAACTGCAAATTTATAGTCCTAAAAGTTTAACTCTGTGAACCAGGTCCAGATAACGTCCAAAACTGACGTTCATACGACGTACAAATGCGGTCATGGTTAGACGTCAAAAATAGACCTTGTTTGCACGTCGGGGCGACATCTAGAATTGGACTCTCAAATGACGGACAAGTCTAACCCCAAAATTACACCACACGCGGCTCCGCCCCGCTCCGGTCCGCAGGTCGCAGCTGAGCGAGTCCAAAGCCCACTGCCTCCGCTCCGCTCAGGTCCGCCTGGATGCGCCGCTCCGAGACACGTGCGAGATCGCGCGATAAATCAAGTGATAAATAAGTAAGTCAGAACAAAACAATTCATTCGGTGGAAGAAGGAGAACAACTGTAGAGAGACTGCTGCCTTGATCTTCTCTCGTAAATGAGCTACATGGTTTGAGCAACAGGAAGTGATGTTTACATTTCAGAATAAAATACGTTTTTATTTATTTATTTCTTGTATTGCGTTTGTAGGCGTAGTCATAGTCATAAATATAATAGTTTAGTCATAGAATAGTCATAAATGATAGTTTGACAGCATTTTTGTACAAATAAATCCGTATAGAGCTAGGATTAGTCCGCCCGTGGTGATTTTATTTTGTAAATACGGAAGTTGTGCTCGTTCCTTTTCCTGTTGGTGCGACGTAATCTTCAAAAGTTGACTCCGGCACAGCTCCGTCATCCGGCAGAAATAGAAAAATTTCTAATTTTGACGGACTGCCGTCCGCTCTCCGCTGCTCACCGCCGCCGTGCGGAGCCAGTGTAAATTCTGTCATTGATTATAATGGGTGTGTATTTGCTGCGGAGGTCGGACCGGAGCGGGGCGGAGCCGCAACGCGTGTGGTGTAATTTTGGGGTGATTTGTAAAAAAAATAAAAAAGAATTGAGGAAATGCATTAAAATGATATTAAAAAACAACATTCTTAATAAATCAATTGTCTAACTGCACTTTTATAGTCCTAAAAGTTTAACTCTGTGAAGCGGGTCCAGATCACCTCCAAAACTGACGTTCATATGACGTACAAATGCGGTCATATTTAGACGTCAAAAAAAGACCTTGTTTGCACGTCGGGGCGACGTCTAGAATTGGTCTTCGACCAACGGGCTCTATATAGACGTCACCTCGACGTCCCCTGGACGTCTACTGTTTAGTGGGTATATAAAGAAGACATTTTTCAAACATTTTCCATCCAGTGTAGTTTGTTTAAAGCCACATAACAAATTTGATCCTTGAAACAATGAAAACACAACATATTAACTTTAAACATTGTCTAAAAAAAGCTAAGTCAGGTCCTCTGGACATTCACAAAACAAAACAAAGCAAAAAATTGTAGGAACGTTTCGTCTTTCGTCCGAAATACTTCCTCAGTCTGAGCTGCTGTATTCAGCTCAGTCTTATAAATAGCACCCTCTCACAGTGGATCGAACAGTTGGCTGATGATAGCCAGAAACCAGCTGCTCACATGATGAAGGAGGACCATCAGCCTAACGATGGTTCGTTAGCACCCTGATGGCTGTTTGCTATTCACAGAGGGCTGAGTGATACTAGCAATAACAGCGTTGTATAAGGGGGACAGTTGAACCCGGAGGCATCTACCCCTGTTTAATGATGGACAGTTTCTTTTCACAAAGATGGCCTCCAGTGTTGGGCACCAGACCGCTTGGGAGCGCTAAAGCGCTAATCCACTTACAACGGACCTAAACAATTTGTTAGCTTTACAGCGGATTGACTAACTTTTATAATTCATAAGCGGATTTGCGCTATTTTTATTTAAAATGCAGTACCGCTAATAACTAATTATCTATCAGTAAAAACGAAAAAACTTATTTACGGGCTCTAACAGACCATATCCTGTCAGCGCCGGATGTGGTCCGTGACAAAAAAGCGTCCCCCTCAGTCTCTTGGCTAGAGCAGTTAGCAGCCAGTGTGTTACTCTGCAGCCTTATTGCTTGTTTTTGAAGAGTCAGACGAAGAGTTTTTAACATGGAGGGTGAACTTATGGATGTTTCTCAGCGGCCTACGCGACGCGTCTGGATTAAAAAAAGTAGTTCGCCATTAGCACTGTCCAAAATGGCGTCCGCGGAAGCCACAGAAGCTAAGGACTTTCCAACAAAACACGGTAAAAACAATTATTTCTTTGCTGAGAAAAAATATATTTCATAGCTGACGTTATAGCACAAGTTTTTCTGATTTTGAGAGTTTCACGAAATGGTCAAATCTGTTGGATTTATAAAAGTAGTTCGCCATTAGCACTGTCCAAAATGGCGTCCGCGGCAGCCACAGAAGTTAAGAACATAAAATAGCTGACAGGGCAGCAAACTTACATACTCAGGGAATCACAAGGAACTCAGGAGACAGAGGCAACAGGAGACAATGCCAGGACAACGATAAACACAGAGATACAGACTTAAATACAGGTACATGAACACACAGCATGACAATCACAAACACCTGGACAACAAAATGGAGGAGATAAGCAAGACATGCGATCTAGTGGTACTAAAAGTAACAAAAGAAAAAAAAAACAGCCAAATATGTCAGCAGTTTAGCTAACAGACTTTGGAATGGGTACATTTTGTCCTTGTCAAACCTGTTGAAGAGAACCAAACTAAATACTCTGAAACTCAAACAACTTACTGTATAACAGTTCATGCACCGCTAGTTGGCAGTGTAGTGCAAATATTGCATAACTTGCTGGCTACCAATTGTTGAATTTAAATAGCGGTTTAGAATTTAGCTTCCCCTAATTTTCATAAGACATTAGTGCTTTTGAAATAGCGGACCTAAATAAATTAATTAGTGCTTTTGAAATAGCGGAACTAATTTTTGTATTAGCGCTGCCCAGCACTGCTACCTGGATTATTGAGCATGCATCAGGGTATTTCTATTGTTATTTCACTTTTGACTCCAGTGCCCCCCCTACATGCTTCAAACTGTTATATGTCAATGATAGACCATCCGATCGGTTACAGATCTATTGTGCGTCATCTGTGGGCACTTCTAAACACATTGATATGGTTATATAACATTTGACTCCAGTGCGCCCCCTACATTACTCATACAGTTACAGATCAGTGATACATCGAACGATCTGCACCAAATTTATTGTGCTTCATCAGTGAGCAATTTTATACACATTGGTATTGTGGTTGAAATGTTTACTCCAGTGTGCCTCCATCTCAGTGATACATAATCCCATATGCACCAGATTTTTGGTACTAGATCAATGAGCACTTCGAAACAAATTGGTATTGTGGATCCATGACATCACTTAAGCCTCTTCCACTCACACAAGAAACTCACGATTATTGAGTGACTCTTCCAACTTTGTCCTGTGTAACATATAAGACTGACACTGTATTTGCTAACTGTTCATTACCACATATGATGTGGAAAAACCAAATGGAAGTGCTCATCAAACATTCACCACAAAAAAGGAAATTTCAAAAACTCCTGTCTGGAAAGTTGCATTTCAGCCAAACTTGGAAGGCTTGCAGCTGGACTCGTACTGATATGGGCAGAGTGCGCACTCTTGGACGCATGCGGGAACGGAATGGGAGCGTTCATCATTGCAACCGGGTGGCGTTGCTGGTTTACAGGTGATTTAGAAGATTTAGAAGACTTTTGAAAGTCCATCACCCCAGCAGAGCTTTACGATCTGCCAGTCTACACCTGCTGGAGGTGCCTCGCTCAAGGTACAAACAATGGGGAGACCGGTCCTTTTCTGTTGCCGGCCCAAAAGCCTGGAACAGCCTCCCCCTTGAGCTGCGTGCCACCTCTGATCTGACTCTGTTCAAAACCAGACTGAAGACCCACTTGTTCAAAAAAGCTTTCAGTGTGTAACTTTTATTACTTTTGGTATTTTAGTATGTAGCATTTTTATTTCCATTGCCTCCTTTTATTGCTGTTGTTTTTACTCTATTTTCACTGATTTGTTGTACCAGTTTTTAGATTTTCTGTCCTGTTAAGCACCTTGGTCATTTTTTTTTTCATTTTTCATTTAACCTTTATTTATACAGGCTAGCCTCGTTGAGTCACGGGGACTCATTTACAAGAGGGACCTGTCTCACTCACACCAAACAACCATCCACTCTCACACTCACACCTAGGGTCAATTTAGAGTCACCAATCAGCCTAACAAGCATGTTTTTTGGTCTGTGGGAGGAAACCGGAGTACCCGGAGGAAACCCACGCATGCACGGGGAGAACATGCAAACTCCACCCAGAAAGGCCCCGGACCGGGATTTGAACCGGCAACCTTCTCGCTGAGAGGCAGCAGCTCTACCAGTTGTGCCACCGTGCTGCCTAATGGCTGGTCAATGCAAGGCATTGTAGGAAGGTGCTATACTGTACAAATATAGTTTATTATTATTATTTATTATTATTACAAACAGTATTAATTTTTCTGTTGTGTTTGTTCCAAGCCTACAATAACAATGGAAGAGATACTGACATGTGGCCCCAGAGCCACAGATTGCAGACCATTGCCTTGCACTCTTGCTTTTAGTGCGCAACATTTGTGTAGTTTAAACTTTCTGTCTATGGCTGTTCTCAGATGTGCTTTGAAGACTGTCATGAACTTGCAGCGGCCCGGTGAACACGCTAGCTGTGGAAAACCGCTGGAGCAGGAAAGTGGTTTCACATATCGACCCGAGACGTTCATGGAGGCAGGCAGTGAGTTTTCACACCCACCTGCTCTAACATTCTGTTCTTCTGAAAACAAAGGCTTGTTTAGCTCTACTCTGGCTGAAAGAGTTCAGTGATGAATGTTTTCTCTTGTGTGTCGACTCGAAGTCAGTGCTCATAAATGCAGCTTATCTGAAAGACAGGTTTCTGTTCTGCATAACTGTGACTGTAACGAGTTATCTGAAACTACCGGTAATCTTTTTGTGCTTATTATAGACAGAATTTAGACTAACGTCCAAAACAAACAGATTCATCAGTCTGTTTCTTCTTGTACGGTAACTGGTTCTTGTAGTTCAATAAATTTGAAGATGAACTCAGTTTTTTTGATAATAAAGGAGGCTGACAATATTAAAGACGTTATCTGGGTTGATGACTTATTTTCTTGGCTTTGTTTATTTATTTATTTTTAGTTTTTAATCAAAATATTTTTTTAATTGGATTTTTAAATTTATTTTTTAGAACACACACACAAAACATACAGCAAAATCCCCTCCCTCCCATACCGGATGAGCTACACAGATACTTTAAACAGGCATTGACATAGAACACACACACAAAACATACAGCAAAATCCCCTCCCTCCCATACCGGATGAGCTACACAGATACTTTAAACAGGCATTGACATACACGCTCTATTCAACCTCTGCTTGACTGCCTGGCTGACACCAGAGACTGGATGGCTTTAAACTTCTTAAGTTTTAATGAGAAGAAGTCTGAAGTCATGTTGTTTCCTCCCAACGACACAATCATCAACCACTGCATCAATCTTTCCTCTCTAGCCCCGTTAGAGAAACAAACAGCCACAGTGATGGCATAGTTACATTGAAAAAGTAACTTAAGTTACTAATTAATCCTTGGGAAAAGTAACTTACGGTAGTTAAGTAACTAAGTTAGATTACTAAGTTACTTTATTACCACTTTCGGCCGCTAGGGGCAGCAGTACCTCTTTCGGCCGCTAGGGTCCACCGACCGTTCCCAGCTCATGTGTCCGAAAAAAGCCTCCTCTGCTCGGACTGACGCTGTCGCAGCCCGGCCTCCTGAACTCTGGAGGTAGGGCTGAACTAGTGTTTGTTAGCAAAATATCTCAAGAACCGCACAACAGATTATGATGAAACTTACAGAAAGTAATCACTGGATGGATATTTACAACTGTTTAGCTGTAGGAGATGTATGAGCTAAAATTCATTTATTTATAATTTATTTTCGCGACCGTTTGGAAGACGTCAAAGCGAAACAATTTAAATCCAGCAGATTTGACCGTTACGTGAATTTATTAAGGAACGGTTCAGATCAGGAACACTTGTGCTATAAAGTCAGCTAAGAAATATATTTTTTAAGCGTTTATTTTGCTACATTTTAAAGAAATGAAGCCGTTGTTCTGTGCAGCCAGCCCATCCCACCCGCGCGCGTGCGTGCACATAGCAAACTACTTTTTTTAAATCCAGCTGATCATTGACGATTTCGTGAATTTAGAAAGGTTAAGCTCAGACACATCTTTTCTATAATTTTCACCAAACAAATAATAGTTTTTACCGTGTTTTTGAAGCTAGACAACACTTCCTCCTCGCTCCATCCGTGAGCACCTCCGTGTTTACATTTCTGTCAGCCTGGTGGTGTCAGGTTTCACAGCCGCAGCAGGTGACCGTCCCTCCTCGAGTCTTTTTTTTAATCACTCCCCGACCCGAGATGCATTGAGAAAATAAAATTACAGTACTACAGAAAATGACCCAAAAAAAAGTAACGCACAGTAATTTTGATAAGTAACTTTAATCTGATTACTGGATTTTGAAAAGCAACGTGTTAGATTACTCGTTACTGAAAAAAGTAGTCTGAGTTGAGTAACGCGTTACTTTGTAACACGTTACTGACATCACTGTATGGGAGTGATAATGGATCCTTCCATGAAACTTAACAGTCATGTAAACATGATTATTAAATCCTTTTTTTTTCAGTTGAGGCGGCTGTCTAAGCTGAAGCCCATATTGTCCAAAAATAACTTGGAGACAGTAATACATGCATTCATAACACCCAGGCTCGATTAATGCAACTCCCTCCTGTTTGGTATCGGTCAGAAAACTCCAATGCACGACTGCTAGCTCCCTTTATGTGAATGGAGCTTGCTAGGGAGGAGGAAGACGATTCAACTCACTCCTTCATCTTTAAAAACTGTGTTAGGATAGGCTAAGTGCTTGGTAACTGTACAGTACTTTACATTAATTTATTTATCTTGAAAAAAAATTATGAGATGCTGTGTGTGGTCTGATCTAGGCATGTTGTTAGTCCGAAACGTCGTAAGTAGAGAGCGTCGTAAGTCGAGGACTACCTGTACAGGCAAAAGAGAGCACATTAGACCAGTTTTGGCCTCTCTGCACTGGCTACCGGTTCATGTCTATACTGTATTTAATTAATCTACACCTGAATGTAGCTGCTGTGACCAACATCTGTGTTGGAAGAGATGCAGCTGGATTCAGTTCTAATATTGCTGTTTATTGAACGAGGCAGGCGGATATTTCACTTGACATGCTGCACTATAATATACTAAATGTGCTAAATAATAACAGTTTGACAGTAACAAACAGTATTAATGTTAGCGTGGGAGATATGTAAAGTTATCTGAGCTAAATTAAGCTGTCTGGACTCAAGTTACGTGATTTTAACGATGCGTAACAAAGAGCATGTTCCTAAAGTTGAAAATTAAGACACCAGGTTAATTTTTTTTATTTTTTATTCAACATCACAAACTGTATGTCACACAAACACTGAGAATTAAACTGAACACTATTAAAAACACGTTAACCAAACTGTAACTAGATTAATGAACTGAACTCTGCTCTGTTTTCATCCTGGATACTGGTCCCATCCGAACCGGTCCGCCTGGTGGAAGGACAGCTTCTCGACCTCGCAGGAAAAAATACAAACTCAGTTGGTTGTTGTGTGATGGAAGTAAACACAAGCTAGCATTATTAAGAACGTTGATTTACCTGCTGTAAATCAGCTGATTATCACGGACTAAAGTCCAACATCATCCTCGTCGACTCGGCTCTGGTCCACTCAGCGACTGGTGTGTAGCTTGTTAGATGAAGCGGCCCAGCTTGGCATCAAATCTGTCGACTCTTATCCAAAATTCAGCTTTAACTTGTTGTTAAGTTGTTGTTAGCTGAACTTTTAGCCCAGAGGAAATTAACGTGCCGAGGGAGCATGCATGCGCTTTAGGTGAAGGTACAAAATTTGCAGCGCCAACTAATAACCCGGCATGGTAACTACAGCAGATTTGGGAGGGCGGGGGTGATTCCTGCGTATGCATATAAACACAGAATTCATCCATGTCAACGCAGATCTTTTCCTCTAATTAACATATGAAAAAAACTATGTTTCCCCCCACCGTGTCCATGTAATCAGGGCCTTACACTGAATGTATTGATATTGGAATTGTGATGGTGTTGACGAGTTATTAGCAAGTGAAACTTGTTTTGTTGTTGAGTCTTGGACTTGACCTGTACAGTCCATCACTTGCTGAAGTGTGGTCTGATCTAGGCACGTTGTTAGTTTTTGTTTAATGTGCTCTTCTTTGGCATTCAAGGCCTTAATGGTAAAATTGGTCTGTCTCACCCGTTCATTCAGCAGTAAAGGAGGCCGTCATTGTGAAAAGAAACCGTCCATCATTAAACAGAGGTTGAGGCCTCCGGGTTCAACTGTCCCCCTCTTACAATGCTGTTATTGCTAGTATCACTCAGCCCTCTGTGAATAGCAAACAACCATCAGGGTGCTAACGATCCATCTTTAGGCTGATGGTCCTCCTTGATCATGTGAGCAGCTGATTTTGGCTGTCAGCAGCAAACTGGTTGATCCACTGTGAGAGGGTGCTATTTATAAGACTGAGCTGAATACAGCACCTCAGACTGAGGAAGTCTTTTGGACAAAAGACGAAACGTTTCTACAATTTTTTTGCTTTGTTTTGTTTTGTTTTTTGAATGTCCAGAGGACCAGACTTAGCTTTTTTAGATATACCCCGAAAACATTAGTCCTATGATCATTCACATTAAAGATACGTTAGCAAGGTGGAAGGATCAACTTAATTAAGATGATATTTCTCCCTAAATTAATTTACCCAGTGTCCAAGTTGTTCTTGTTTATTGACTTCAAAGACTTAGCTGGGATTAATAAAGCAATCTCAGACTTAATTTGGGCAGGCAGAAGACCTAAAATTAAAATGGAAGTTTTACAACTTCCCAAAAACCTAGGTGGATGGGGCCTACCCAAGTTTGAGACCTACCATATTTTTCAGAATATAGGTCGCTGCTTTTTGTCTATTTTGCGGAATATAGGTTGCGGCTTTTTGTCCATTTTGCATGCCCTGCGACCTATATTTAGGTGAAACCTATTTTTTCATTCATTCATTCAACCTTTATTTAGTCAGGTAAATCTTTTGAACCTCATGGGCTCATTTACGAAAGCGACCTGCTAAAACTAAAGAACAATGAACAGCAGTGGTAGAATTTCCTTAAACAATAAACAATAAACAAACAAACAATAAACAATAGAAAACAAAAGAGAGAAAAAAACAAAAGAAAGTTTTTTTTTTTTTTTAACAAAGTATCAAAAAACTAGCAAAACATTATAAGGTAGACGTATAAAATCAAAGACAGGAACAAATCTGCATTGGTTTTTGCCAGGATTCCAACAGATTCTGAAAACCATTTAGAGAAGTCAAGGTCGAGAGCTTCAGATCTTTTTGTAAGATATTCCATGAAGCAGGAGCGGAGTAGGAGCGGAGTAGGAGAAGGCCCTTTTATTTATGGCTTTTTATCACTTTCGGTCGCTAGAGCGCATGGTAGTACCAGTTTTGGCTGCTAGGGGCGCATGGTAGTACCAGTTTCGGCCGCTAGGGACGCATGGTAGTACCACTTTCGGCCGTTATGGGCGCTAAAGAGACCTGTAGTCTGTTTACCGGTACCTGCAGGCATGCGTGCCTGGAGGCGTTACCTGTTTGTGTATTGAGCATAAAAACCCATCACCCAAGCGACATCTCTGAGAGTGAGTGAGGAGAATACAGACAAGAACAACCAACAGAGAGAACGAGAGAACCACAATACCAGCCATGCCTCCAAAAAGAAAATCCTACACCGCCGACTACAAGCTGGAGGTCGTAAAATTTGCCATGGAGCACGGGAACCGCGTTGCTGACCGCCACTACGGGGTCAGCGAGAAAGTGATCCTGGGCTTGAGCAAATCAGAGGCCGTCCTTCAAACCATGAAGCGGTCCAAGCGGGCCAACCGGGGACAAAAAGCGTGTTGGCCACCGCTTGAGGACACGGTCAAAGCCTGGGTCCTCTCCGAGCGCGCCTGTGGGAGAGGGGTGTCCACGGTCCAGCTGTGTCTCCATGCCATGGCTGTCGCAAAGGACATGGGGCTGTCGGAGTTTGCTGGTGGTCCTAGCTGGTGTTTTAGATTTATGAAACGCCATGATCTTTCCATCAGGACCAGAACCACTATGTCTCAGAAGCTCCCGGCCGACTTCCAAGAGAAAATTGACAGCTTCCGTGCTTTTGTGAGTCGCCAGGTAAGCTAACATGTTTTATTTGTGTGTGTGTTTAACGTACCCATATCTTGCAAAATTTTAATATATTAATTTAATATAAAATTGTGCGCTCACAGCGAGTTTGTGGTCAGTGAGTATGCGCTCGTTTCTTTTGTTTCCTGTACGCTAATGTCTGCTTTCGTGTGTTGCTGGATACGTTAAGCTAACATGTTTTTTTTGTGTGTGTTTAACGTACCCGTATCTTGCTCAATTTTAATATATTAATTTAATATAAAATTGCGCGCTCACTGCGAGTTTGTGGTCAGTGAGTGCGCGCTCTTTTCTTTTGTTTACTGTACGCTAATGTCTGCTTTCGTGTGTCACCGGATACCGGTAAGCTAACATGTTTTTTTTTTGTGTGTGTAATATATTAATTTAATATAAAATCGATGGATGAAGTGATGTGGACAAACAAAGAAACATTTTAATGTTGCAGGTCTGTTTGCGCGCTCACAGCTGGTCTGTGGGTACGCGCTCAATTCTTTTGTTTACTGTAGCCCGACGCTAATGTCTGCCTTTGTCTTTCTCACGCCAGGTCCAGAGTCACTGGAGTCACTGCGGACCACATCATTAATATGGATGAGGTACCGTTGACGTTTGATATTCCGTTGGGGAGGAGTGTCTCCCAGAAGGGAGAAAAATCTATCAATATTCTCACCACAGGCCATGAAAAATCCCATTTCACGGTAGTTCTGGCCTGTGTTGCAGACGGCTGCAAACTCCCCCCCTCACAATATTCAAACGCAAAACGATGCCTAAAGAGGACTTCAGCCCCGTGTCGTGGTCTCAGTGAACCCCAAAGGATGGATGGACGAACCGATGATGCTGCACTGGCTGAACAAATGCTTCGTCCATCGTTCTGACGGGTTCTTCAGAACCAAAAAGGCTCTCTTGGTGATGGACAGTATGCGGGCCCACATAACAGACTCCATGAAGAACAAAATAAAAACACTGAACACTGTGCCCACCATAATACCAGGTGGGCTGACAAAACTCCTGCAGCCACTGGATATCAGCATCAACAGAAACTTTATGTCCTCGCTTAGGAAGCTTTGGTAGGAATGGATGATTTCTGGAGAGACTCCTTCACTGCCACTGGGAGGATGCAGCACACGACTTTCTCCCAGGCAGTTGAGTGGGTGGACAAGTCCTGGGCATCTGTGAGCACAAGGACCATCCAGGCTGGCTTTAAGAAAGCAGGCATTCTCCCACCGTCTGCTGGAGCTGCTGCTGAGGACTCAGACAGCGGTAAGGAGGAGGAGGAGGAGATGGAGGGACAGGGGCCTTCGACAGCTGGAAACCTGCCTCCTTCTCTTGCAGATCTGTTTGTGAGTGATACTGAGGACGAGGAGTTTCTAGGTTTTGAGTAGGGGGAACAATTTTTTAAAATAAAAACCATAAAATAAATATCTGTTTCTGTCATCTTTATGTGCGGGTGTACCGGTAGTAATTTTAAAGCTGCTTCATTTATGTGGTTGTAACTGTCAAAGTACATTTCTTAACAAAAGTTAAACAGAGACACACTCTTACAATAATGTCAGGTAACAATTTTTTTAGGCGTTTCTGTAGTTAAATTTTAACGAAAGTCAGCTCGCGCTGAAAAGCGGGTCTGTTTTCTGGGTGCGCGCTTGGTGTTATTTACGTTCTAAAATAAACTGATTTGTAATCATTTATTAACAAAAATTAAACTGAGACACACAAACATATATATTCAGCTAACAATTTTTTTTAGGCATTTCTGTAGTTAAATTTTAATGAAATTCAGCTTGTGCTGAAAAGCAGAAATGCTCTGTATGGGTGCGCGCTTGGTGTGATTTACGTTCTAAAATAAGCTGATTTGTAATCATTTATTAACAAAAATTAAACTGAGACACACTAACATATATATTCAGCTAACAAATTTTTTAGGCGTTTCTGTAGTTACATTTTAATGAAATTCAGCTCGTGCTGAAAAGCGGAAATGCTCTGTATGGGTGCGCGCTTGGTGTTATTTATGTTCTAAAATAAGCTGATTTGTAATCATTTATTAACAAAAATTTAACTGAGACACACTCTTACAATAATGTCAGCTAACAAATATATATTTTTAGGTGTTTATCCTGCTAAAATTAAAATACCGGTACATGCAGGTCTGTTCGCTGCTACTGCATGTCTGGTGCTGCGTGTGCACGTTTTGTTTCATCAGACGTAGCGAAACAAATTTTTAAATCCAGCTCATTTCACAATTACGTTCATTTATTAAGGAAAAGTTCAGCTCAGACACATACAGTATTTGCTATAATTTTTTATCAAACAAATAATTGTTTTTAAGTGTGAATCTTCTTAAAAGCCTCCTGTGGCAGACATTTGCAGCAGAGCTAAATACTCCCCCACATTTCCGGGTTGACTCAGTGGTGACGCGTCACGTCAGCGGTGGATGACACGTTACGACGGTGGTGACGTAGGTGCGACCTATATATGGATATTTCCAAATTTTTGGCAATAATTGGACAAAGCGACCTTTATTCCGGTGCGACCTATAGTCCGGATAATACGGTATATACTGTCTCTATATGCAAGAATTATTTCACTGTGGGGTACCGGAAAACCTGGTCAGCCATGGCATGAGATTGAGGAAAGCATTTGTAAACTCTATCATCCGATAAATTTGTTAAACAAACAAAAATGAGAACTTCCATTTATTGTCAAAGATAATTTTCTGATTAATATCAATTAATTTTTTTATTTATCAATGCCTAATTTTACTGTTGTTGTTTTTTTCAGTCTATTATTATAACTTCCGATGGAAAGACTATGGCGTAGCATCTCTAACCACAATTCTTGATATGGTGAAAGTCATGCTGTTTGCTATTCAGGAAGGAAAAATGGCAGTCCACTGCCATGCTGGTCTTGGAAGGACAGGTGGGTAATGTCTCTTATTTAGAATTAATTAGATTCTTTGTTTTCATTTGAAATTGTTCAGTTTTGTGTTTTTATTTGCCTTCATTTAGGTGTGCTAATGGCTTGTTACTTGGTCTTCACCACCCGAATGAATGCCGACCAAGCTATTCTGTATGTGCGAGCAAAGAGACCCAACTCCATTCAGACCAGAGGGCAGCTCCTGTGTGTACGACAGTTTGCCCAATTTCTTGTTCCTTTGCGAAGTGTTTTTTCATGTGCAGAACCCAAAACAAGTGCCGTCACCTTGTCTCAGTACCTTATCAGGCAGCGTCACCTACTTCATGGCTACGAGGCTCGGCAAATGAAAAATGTGCCAAAGATAGTCCACCTGGTATGCATGCTCCTCCTCAACATCGCAACTAACAGACAGGTGGTGATTAATGAACAGAGGCTGGAGATTCCTGATCTCACAGCTGAAGTGGAAAAGACTGTGTCCCAGCAGGCTCTTCAGCAGCTTGGCAAGGAAATGATAGGAAAAGGGATCCCTGTCCTACCTTCTTTGATGCATATGCTCAGACCACCCTCGGTACATTGGGATCAACCTCTCATTAGTGACAATGAACTCGACCCTCTGTGGAGGCAGCAGAATTTAGAAAGTTCTCTAAAATCTTCTCTGTCAAACAACAGGAGCCTCAGTGATCCTTTGCTTCACAAATATGGACAATTGCAATACCAAGAAGGAAATCTGAGGAACACCAATTCTGCTTTGTCACACAGTAACCCCACAGTCTGTGACTTTCCTAGATCGTGGTATTTTCATCCACAAGATATTCTGAGCAGCATTCAAAATCTTAAAGTAGATGCAAATCCAGGCACCAGATGTTCAACTTTCCAAAAGTCACTACATAAGAGGCAACACAACCTAACTTTGGATCTATCTGAGCATGGCAAGAAAACCCTTTGTAATGCCACACTACCTTCCATGGTGCTGATGAGCAGCGAGAAGTGTATGGATGGAGAAATGGACAGAGGAGATGCCACAGAGCTTACTTGTACTGCCTGTCACTGTGTGCCCTCCTCAGAAAGCAGAAGAGTATTGGTGGCTAAAGCACTGGCCATGGACCTGAAGGACATGGTGCTCTCGTCTAAGGTCTCATGGTGGCAGGTATTCTTTTAAATTTATTATATGGTACCATGGAGCAATGAGATACAGCTATAATCATATGTATACATCAAATATGATTAAAAAATCAATTGTAATAGCAAATATTTAACACCCTCTATCATAGACATTAGCTATGTGTACATGGACACAAGTTATCGGATTAAATGGCCATTTGAATAAAATGCGTAATGTAAACTCCACATTCGGATTGATTCAGCTCGATCCGAATGAATTTGTAATCCGAATGAGAGGGGTGGTTTATACCGATTCATAATCCGAACGTTATGCATGTAAACACTTAATCTGATAATTTTATTCTGATTGTGGAAAACTTGACCTGAGTGCGCATGTGCGACCTATGTCAACCTCAAGTATTTCCGCCTGGCTAGATGCTAATATGTCGGGGAATCAAAACTGGTCAGTGAGTGACACAACATTTCTACTAGAAACTTTGAAAGAGTGCAAAATGATCTGTATTACCGTACCTGTAGCTCAATCAGGGAGTGCAGTAACGTCTTCACCGTCATTAAAACCTGGCACGGGTCCATTTTGGGCGCTCATGTTTGTATACGTTCATACCGGAAGTGGAACTACTTCTTCTGTGGGTTTTTTAAGGAAACTTTACCACACTGCGCACGTCAGTACTTCTATTCTGAATAAAAGCTTGCTTCATGTAAACGCTCATCATGATCGAACTGTGTCCATTTAAACGATACATTCGGATTATTTAATCCGAATACTGTACATTTCAATCCGAGCAAAGAATTTTGCACATGTAAACATAGCTATTGTCTGTTTTAGGTGAGTAAATGTACAGTAATTCCTTCTCAGGATGAACCTTTCACAACAAAGAACTTGAGATTTGATCTTCCTTTCTTACCTCCTTAAGTCAATATTTCACCAGGCTATAAATGTTAAAGACTAGTTGGTGAATTCAGGAGGAGTCTTAAGAATGTCTCAAAACATAGAATTCTCATTTTCCTTATGGGAAACACAGATGATATATGATGCACAGATGATTGCAGTCTTGTTGCTTAAATTTTAAACACGTTCAAAAACTGTGTGGGATAAATTTTCTTTTAAAATAATCACAGGTGTCTCCAACCTGTCTCAATTTTGTTGCAGGTCTCTCAAACATGTGAGGAGCACAAGAACTGTATTTTTGCTAGAAAAAAAGCTAAAATAACTAATTGCTAGCCAAAAGCAAAATGTTGGAATAGGATAACGAAAAGTCTCAAAGAATACCCTAAACTATCAAAAGGCAGGCTATAAGCTAAAAGTACTGTAGCAAAAGCCTGTTACAATTTGCAAACTAGTAGCCCAAAGCTAGAACTAGCGTACAGTATGAAGACAAAAATATCACCAGTGTGCTGAAGCAGATTTCAAAGAGAACAAAAAAATACAAAAGTAATTTGAAAAAATAAAAAAGTCATATCATCCAGCTCTTGAATACGGAAGCGTATTGCATTCAACCATGAACATTTTTTTTTGGAGCTTATGTAGTAATCACGTGATATTATGTAGTAAAAACGTGATAATTATGTAGTAAAAACGTGATACTATGTAGTAAAAACATGATACTATGTAGTAAAAACGTGATACTATGTAGTAAAAACGTGATAATTATGTAGTAAAAACGTGATACTATGTAGTAAAAACGTGATACTATGTAGTAAAACATGATAATTATGTAGTAAAAATGTGATACTATGTAGTAATAACGTGATACGTATGTATAGATATAGCGTAGCCAGTATTTTAGGAGGGGCGGTTCATTTAAATATATAGTAGACCTGCAGACTGCCACATGCCTCAGATAGCACAATGGATAGCGCGTCTGCCTTCCACTCCAATGACCCAGGTTCGATTCTGACCTGGTTCAACCAATTTTTTTTTTTTTTTTTGGATAAATAAAATAAAAAAGGAATTTGTGTTAACACCATAGACTTAATATGCCTGTGGTTAACACGAATTCCTTTTTTATTTTATTTATGCTGAAAATACTTTGCATATTTTGTATGATGTAGAAACATATTCCTCCACATGGTAGCAGTAGTAGGCTTTTTTCCTGCATGGACAACTGGTAAAAAGAGTAAGAACAAGTTCGCCCATGCTGTTTTTAGCCTGCATGCTAACACGTAATGGCTAATTTACAGAATTTGATCAGGTTTTACTTCATGCTTGGTCTAAGACATGGAGAGATACTGATAGAGGGGGTGGTTCCTTTAAATATAGAGTAGACCTGCAGACTGCCACATGCCTCAGATAGCACAATGGATAACGCGTCTGCCTTCCACTCCAACGACCCAGGTTCGATTCCGACCTGGTTCAACTAATTTTTTTTTTTTTTTTGATAAATAAAATAAAAAAGGAATTTGTGTCGAACCGGTTAACACCATAGACTTAATATGCCTGTGGTTAACACAAATTCCTTTTTCTATTTTATTTATCCAAAAAAAAAAAAAAAAAATAGTTGAACCAGGTCGGAATCGAACCTTGGTCGTTGGAGTGAAAGGCAGACGGGCTATCCATTGTGCTATCTGAGGCATGTGGCAGTCTGCAGGTCTACTATATATTTAAATGAACTGCCTCTCCTAAAATACTGGCTACGCTATATCTATACATACGTATCACGTTATTACTACATAGTATCACGTTTTTACTACATAATTATCACGTTTTTACTACATATTATCACGTTTTTACTACATAGTATCACGTTTTTACTACATAATTATCACGTTATTACATAGTATCACATTTTTACTACATAGTATCACGTTTTTACTACATAGTATCACGTTTTTACTACATAGTATCACGTTTTTACTACATAATTATCACATTTTTACTACATAATATCACGTGATTACTACATAAGCTCAAAAAAAAAAAATCATGGTTGAATGCAATACGCTTCCGTACTTGAATGAGCTGAACATTTTAAAAATAAGTAAATAGTTAAAATAGCACAATTTATGCAGAAGTAGTGAGACTAGGAAAAAAATGTACAAAAAAGACAGCTTAGTCATTATTTTCACAATTATTGAAAAACTGGCCTGAATCTGCCTATTTTTATTTCTAAAGCGTACCTCACTAGATTTAGTTATAAATGTTGGGGTGGTTACCATGGTGGCTACAACAGGGTTCCCATCAACTATGTAAATCAGGCAAAACCTGGAAAATTACATTCTTATTTTCCAGACGGGAAGGAAATTTAAGAACAAACAAAAGATCAGTAGAAGCTCAGGGAATTTAAATGCTGAACTGCAGATTAAAAGATTTATGAGATTTTGACAAGTACACATTTTACTGTTAGTATTCTAGTATCATTAGGTCCATGTATTGTTTCTACAGTGTGCATAGTACTTGTATCCTTACTGGTTGACTGTGGTAGCTTTTCACTATCTGATGTTACAGAATAAAATTACCGTAATAGTTAGTAATGATTGCCGTACCATAGGCTACAGCATACTTACTGCCACCGCTAAAGGTGACTCTGCCTGCCATGTTAGATGCAAAGCTCTGAGCAGTTTGTGTGACTTTAACGTCGAATTTCAGCATGTACTTAGAGAAAAATCAGGGAAAACTCAGTGAATTTTATTTCATGAAATTCTGTGAACTCTGCAAGCCAATATACCTGCATTTAGAGTTGCACCCTCAGTCTGTCACTTATGACTTTCCTACTCTCGGTCATCTGACACATTTCCCTTCTAGTGGTTTTCTACTGAGTTGCACAGTTTCCACCAACATCCAGTTTGTCAACAACACAGGTGGTGGTCATTGTTAACCCGGACCTCAACTAATCCATTATGGTGGTGTTTAGATGAACTTGCATGTTAGTTTTGATGTAAGCGTTTTACGTCAGATGCTCTTCCTGACAACCCTCACTGTTTACCCGGGCTAGGGACCAGCACAAGAGATACTTTGGCTTATGTTTCCTAGTGTCTGTTTTTTATATTGATATGCAAGGGCTATAATATAGTTTTTGGAGATTGTGCAAACATGTGCAAACAAAAATAATCCACAATTTCTGAAACGTAATATTCATGACTCGCTGGTCACAAACACTCAGAATTCAGTGAGACAGCAACTTGACATCTTTAGATTCTTGCTAGATTTGGGTAAGATTTTGTTAGTCTCTGTTGTGATTTGCAGACGGAGCTGAACTCCCGAGAGGGTGCGTGGGAGAGGCTGTGCACTGAGAAAGACCCTCTGATTCTCTCCTGCCTTATGTGGTCATGGTTGGAGCAGCTCAAGGATCCAATAATCACCCAGGAGGATGTAGAAACCCTCAGTGAGAAGAACATAAATCTACAGAGTGTTCTTAACTCACTGGACAAGGTATTTTTTTATACACAAAACAAACTATCTGCTTTTTAAACCTGTTTCCTAACTCAGTATGAGGAAATATTTTACATTTCATCCCTCGCACTTTTCATGTGTTCTAAATGTACAATTTGTTTAAATTAACCCAATTTTCAAGTAATTTTAAATAAACTCCCATAATTCTCACAGAACATTGCCAGTATCCATCTGTAGTGATGTAGACTCTCATCTCTGACCTGGATTTACACCTTTTCACATCTCTCTGAAACTCTGAGTGGTACACTTCTCTTGAGGCTCTCAAGGAGATGAGTGGCCACTATTTCATTACATTTATTTGAATCAAAACACGTTATTTCAGAAGAGACTTCCTTTTAATTTGTGTCAATTCAGAATTAATTAACAGAATAACTTGTCATTATATGATCATGGTTTATGCTTTACCAATGCTGGTCACTTCTTCATATGATGAATCAAAAAACTATGGCAAAGTTGAAAATATGTCAAGTTGAACTTTTCAGATTTGTTTTAGAAATGTTAAGACGCTAATCAAGTTATCATATTGACTGGCGACTCCTTGTCTGTCTTTTCTAAAAACAATCTTCCTCTGTTATACGGTACTGCACAACCTTCAGAATTTCACCTCTCTGACCCTAGCAGAATCACTCCTTCATTTTGGTGAACAGCCAATGAGCGGAGTGGATTTAACTGGGTCAACTTCCTTTTTTAAGGTTCAACTTGAACCTAGATTATGCTGAGGAGCTCAAACCATGAGGTTCCCCAAAGTGCTGATTGAACGTCTGTCGAACGCTAAGGACACATCATCAAGTTAAAAATTTATACAGGGTATCCGCAGGGTTGTAAAAGGTATTAAAAGGTAGTAAATGAAATGAGCACAAATTAAGGCCATTAAAAAGTAATAAATGTCATCTGACGAGGTATTAATTTTTTTTAAACCTACACAACTATATTTTATTTGTTCTGTCTAGAGCTGTCATCGGGCCGGAAATCCACGGCCCTACCCTACCCGAGCCCTTAGTTTAATTACCCAAGCCCGAGGGAGCCCGCTGATTTCCTAGAAATCACCGCCCGACCCGACCCTACCCGATTAAAAAAAAAAAAACACTACGTTTATTTATTAAGCTTTTACTGCGTTCTCCCACTCAGCAAAAGAACTTGATGTTGTTCTTCTGTGTTTTGATGGAGGAGGTGTGAGCGCGCTGCTCGCGGTGACTTTTGATGTTGAAGCTTCAGGAATGTCAG
This sequence comes from Garcialebias charrua, assembly GCA_038048925.1. Taxonomy (NCBI): domain Eukaryota; kingdom Metazoa; phylum Chordata; class Actinopteri; order Cyprinodontiformes; family Rivulidae; genus Garcialebias; species Garcialebias charrua. Next base: position 6,033 of record JBBPBX010005547.1, on the reverse strand, counting down.
GAATGCGGCTACTTGTTCCGCCGCAGATGAGAGCAGTGTGCGGACGTGAGCGTGCACCTGACGCACGTCAGCTGGTGACATCATTTTGAGCTTGTTAAAGTTAGGCCACAGAAATAATGCAACTCTGTGCAAGTCGTGGATAATAATTTTGCGCTCCAGCACTTCTGCATGTGCGGCGCAGAAACGCCTGCTGCGGAGAGTCTGTGTGTGAGGACTGGCAGTGTTGCTTCAGTTTCTCATTCCAGAGACAAACCAGGTTGATGGTGGGATATTTGTCACCCTCCAGTTCTCTCTGTGCACGGTAAAATGGTTCGAGAAATGTCACTAAAAAGTCCAGCATGTCGGGGGAGACGCTGTCCAGGCGCGCCTGCTCTCTGGCTGAGTTGCGCAATTTAGTGGCTGCGCTGCGGTTTTCACCATCTAAATTCACTCTATTAATTATTTCCTCATCAGTAAACTTACTGCCTTATATTCTTTACAAGCAGATTAAAACAATTTTATATTGTGTGCATTTTTATTTAGTTTTGTTTGTGCTGTATGATTAAAAAAAAACACATCAAAGCCCGAGCCCGACCCGGCCCGCGCCAATCAAACGCAAAAATATGGCCCTACCCTACCCGAAGTCGGGTAGGGCTCGGGTAGGGTCGGGCTCGGGCGAAGAAACGACACCTCTAGTTCTGTCGTCTAAAAAAATGTCTGTGAATTTATTATCTTTTCTAATTTTATGTTCCGAGTTAGCCTGGTTAAAACCAGACCCTTGTCCTTCACTTCGCTTCGTACTAGGGTCTGGGACCTCTCCCATAGACAAGGATTTCTCCGATAGATTTTTGACCAGACCAATCAGAGAACAAAAGGGGCAGAGTTTTGAACGACGTCGACTGACGTCGTCAGTTTGCCCTGCTTAAAATGGCTGCCGCCACGAAGGAATTTTCAAGAAAACAAGGTAAAAAACAATTATTTCTTTGCTGAGAAAAAATATATTTCTTAGCTGACGTTATAGCACAAGTGTTCCTGAGCTTAACAGTTCCTAAATCAATTCACGAAATGGTCAAATCTGCTGGATTTAAATTGTTTCGGTTTGACATTTTCCAAACAGCCTCGGGTGCGCTACGAAAATAAATTATAAAAAATCAAATTTTATCTCAAATGTTTCATCCAGGCCAACAGTCAGTAAATTAGAGCCATATAATTACACACTGGTAGCAGAAAAAATATCCACCGAGTGGTTTCTGAGCTATTTATCTGAATAGCCTGGACCTCGCCAGGCTAAACTAACAAAACTCCGCCTTCTGTTCTCTGATTGGTCCGGTCAAAAATCTACCGGAGAAATCCTTGTCTATGGGAGAAGTCCCAGACCCTAGTACGAAGCGAAGTATAGGACAAGGGTCTGGTTTTAACCAGGCTAGTTCCGAGTAGGACCTTAGCTAAAACAATGACATCATATCGTCAGTCAGTGTGCGCTCGCACCTACAGCTGGGCGAGGCTTATCATGTCTGTAAAAAGAAACAGGAAAGAGGAGCGCGGCTTGATCCTCCGACATTTAAAAAAAGAACCTAAACAATTGTTTTTTAGCTCGAAATTATAGCAAAGGTGTGTCTCAGTCTAACGTTTTCTTAATAAATGCACCTTAATAAGGAGCCAAGATGGTGTAGTGGCAGGGCTTCTGACTTGGGACCCGAAGGACACGGGTTCGCGCCCCGGCCACTACACACCTTGGGGTGTCTATAGCCGTTTTCGCATTGGCCAGCCCTCCCCGGCTCTCCCCGCTTCTAACCCGGGTTCGGCGTGTTCGCATTTACCTTTTCCGCCCGGGATCCACCGTTGTTCTGGAACCATCTCCACCGTGGTTCTATCGGGCCGGGCCCCACGGACCCAGTTTCACGTCATGTACTGCTCACATTTGATTCGTTGTTTGCAGCAGGGGCGGGACTCATTCAAACAACCTCAGCGCGAGGGTTGAATTTCATTCAAATTTAACTACAGAAACCCCTAAAACAATTGTTAGCTGAATTAGTTTTTCTGAGTTAAATTTTTGTTAATAACTGATCACAAATCAGCTTATGTTACAACGTAAATAACAACGAAGCGCGGACCCATTTCCGCCTTTCAGCGCGGCTTGAATGTCATTAAAATATAACTAATATTGTCTAACTGTTGCGCGCAGCCAGGGTTTTAAAATATAACTAATAATCTCTAACTCCTTTGCGTAGCTAGAATGTCAAGAGCGGTGATTCCTTCATAAGCAACGTGAACTCCCAAAAAAACAATCCGCCGCCGTGGCTTACAGCGTTAATGCTATTGTATCTTGACCAGACGAAGCGGGTTCGCGTCCCACCTGGGACAAGGTTTTTTTTTACGTTTGTCTTTTATTGGAGTAAATAAAAAGGAGTTTGTTTGGTAAATAAAAAGGAGTTTGTTTGGTAAAATGCTTAACAAAACTCCTTTTTATTCACTCCAATAAAAGACAAACGTAAAAAAAACCTTGTCCCAGGTGGGACGCGAACCCGCTTCGTCTGGTCAAGATACAATAGCATTAACGCTGTAAGCCACAGCGGCGGATTGTTTATTTTGGGAGTTCACGTTGCTTATGAAGGAATCACCGCTCCTGACATTCTAGCTACGCAAAGGAGTTAGAGATTATTAGTTATATTTTAAAACCCTGGCTGCGCGCAACAGTTAGACAATATTAGTTATATTTTAATGACATTCAAGCCGCGCTGAAAGGCGGAAATGGGTCCGCGCTTCGTTGTTATTTACGTTGTAACATAAGCTGATTTGTGATCAGTTATTAACAAAAATTTAACTCAGAAACACTATATATATATATCCAGCTAACAATTTTTTTTAGCGGAGTCTCCTCTCTTAAAACACGAACACTCCACCCACGTGAAGAGAGCACCCCACCCACTTCCAGAGAACTGCCCACCCACTTCAAGGCGGCTCTGCGGCAAATGCGTAATGAACGCGGGTGGCTCTGGGCCACCCAGGGACGAGCTGGACTGGGGAGGGCTGGCCAATGCGAAATCGGCTTATGAGTGCACACCTAATTCTCCAGCTCCCCGGGTGCTTTCTGGCTGCTCACTGCACCACCTGGTGGTGGTTGGGTTAAATGCAGAGACGAATTTCGTCTGTGTATGGGAAACACACAGATGACAGAAAAAGACATTATTATTATTATTATTATGGTAATGTTTAAATCGGCTTTATTAAAAAAAAATAGTTTCACTGCCTGTGTGTGCACGTGAACTCGCAGCGGTGAGAAACAGGGAAGTGGATCGCGGCTCGTTTCGCCAGAATTTAGCAAGGAAAGTACCTAAACAATTATTTGTTTGCTCGAAATTATAGCAAAGGTGTGTTTCAGTCTATCATTTTCTTAATAAATGCACTGTAACGGTCAAATTAGCTGCAATATCGCTGCCGTGGTGCAGCTGGCTGCTGAAAGGTGGGGAGAGTATGGCAGGCCGATTGAGTCATTAATAGCTAGTGAAGATTTTCTGTCATCCAGGACATGGTGAATTCTAAAAAGTGCAAGAAAAAAACAATAAAGTATCAAGTAGTAAATAGTATAATAAATAAAGTCCAGTTGTTTTTGTCTTTAACTTTTTTTAATTTGTCATTATAGGCACGTTTTCCTATTACATGATACAATAGCATGCCATACACCTATTACTACTATGGGGCCCATCAACTATTGCTGTTTTTTTTTTTTTTCAGTCAGAATGAATGGAAACGGTCATGTCTCAGCTAAAAATGGTTTATAAAAATGGGAAAAATCCATAAATATGTCACTTTGGCCTATAGGTTGCAGGGCATGTAAATTATGCAAAAAAAACTGCAACTTGCAGGATGAAAAATACAGTAATTATTATTTTTCTCCCTCTTTTGAATTGTGTATGTGTTCAGTGTTGAATTATTTTTACTAAACTGTTCTGTTTTCTGTTTCTGTTCTGTGTGCTTTGTGGACTTGGAGAAGGCATTCGACCGCGTCCCTCGGGGGGTTCTGTGGGAGGTACTCCGGGAGTATGGGGTACCAGGCCCTTTGATAAGGGCTGTTAGGTCCCTGTACGACCGGTGTCAGAGCTTGGTCCGCATTGCCGGCAGTAAGTCAGGCTCGTTTCCGGTGAGAGTTGGACTCCGCCAAGGTTGCCCTTTGTCACCGATTCTGTTCATAACTTTTATGGACAGAATTTCTAGGCGCAGCCAAGGTGTTGAGAGGATCCGTTTTGGTGACCTTAGAATCGCTTCTCTGTTTTTTGCAGATGATGTGGTCCTACTGGCTTCATCAGTTCGTGATTTACAACTTTCACTGGAGCGGTTTGCAGCCGAGTGTGATGCGGCCGGGATGAGGATCAGTTCCTCCAAATCCGAGGCCATGGTCTTGAGCCGGAAAAGGGTAGCATGCCCTCTCCGGGTCGGGGAGGAGGTCCTGCCCCAAGTGGAGGAGTTTAAGTATCTCGGGATCTTGTTCACGAATGAGGGAAAACTGGAGCGTGAGATCGATAGGCGGATAGGTGCAGCGTCCGCAGTGAAGCGGGCGCTGTACCGGTCTGTCGTGGTGAAGAGAGAGCTGAGTCGAAAGGCAAAGCTCTCAATTTACCGATCGATCTACGTTCCCACCCTCATCTATGGTCATGAGCTTTGGGTTATGACCGAAAGAACAAGATCTCGGATACAAGCGGCTGAAATGAGTTTTCTCCGCAGGGTGTCTGGACTCTCCCTTAGAGATAGGGTGAGAAGCTCAGTCATCCGGGAGGGACTCGGAGTAGAGCCGCTGCTTCTCCACATCGAGAGGAGCCAGTTGAGGTGGCTCGGGCATCTGGTTAGGATGCCTCCTGGACGCCTCCCTGGTGAGGTGTTCCGGGCATGTCCCACCGGGAGGAGACCCAGAGGAAGACCCAGGACGCGCTGGAGGGACTATGTTTCTCGGCTGGCCTGGGAACGCCTTGGGATTCCCCCGGAGGAGCTGCTCCAAGTGGCTGGGGAGAGGGAAGTCTGGGCCTCCCTACTTAGGCTGCTACCCCCGCGACCCGACCCCGGATAAGCGGAAGAAGATGGATGGATGGATGGATGGATGTTCTGTTTTCAAGTTTACAGTTTTTTGTTTGTCATTAGAGATATGTTATGTGTGGGAACAATTAAACTTTTTCTCTTGGGTTGGATTTAAATAACAAGAAGGTCAGTGCTTTTATTGAGGCAAGAAGCAACTTGATGTATCCAGTAATTGTTATAAAACTACATGTACTACCAAAGTTTAGGAAGAAAATGACAGTAATCTTATCACTTTACAATTAGTTGCTCTAAACTGAAGTACAAGAGGTTGCTGCTACGGTTACAGCTCAGTGCCGTGATGGTATTAAAAAATATTTTGATGGTATTAAAAAGGTATTAAAAGGTATTAAATTCAACTCAAGAATTTCTGCATATACCCTGTTATAACGTGCCAGTTATAAATCCATTTCAAGCTGTAAAAAGCTTAACTTTAGTGAAATTCCTTCAAAGGAATCTTTTATCTTGAAAATCAAACCGGAAACAGTTTCACTACCTCGCTGAGGTCGAAGCGGACCTCGGGAGACACTGAAGGTGAACACTTGGAAAGCCTGCAAAAACGTAGCGGTAAGGACGGTCCATGCACGTTAAGGCTAACCCAACTTTACCATAGCTTGGACGATGAATCTTCGCAAAGGTAAAAAACGTTGTGGAATTACTGCTGTGGAATTACCGCTGTGGATTATAAGACTTTGTTTCCCAAAGGATCACAGACTTTGTTTGCCAAGAGTTAACAGACTCAGTTTTCCAAGGGATTAAAAGCTTTTCGCAATGGGATTACCTCCGAACAGTATGGAATTTCCAAAAAACTTTATGGGATTATAATTTTTGATTTTTCTTTTCCACTTGCTGGATTACTTCAAGATCAAAGACAGTTCAAGGTTTCCTTTCGTGTTGGACCCCATCCCCAAGGACTGGCGATGGCTTCCAAAAGGGGGGAGATGTAGTGGGCATGACCATGCCCGTTCTGATACTTGAACTGTCCCA